>MIQA02001068.1:0-20139 GCA_001887855.2 Sclerospora graminicola | reverse complement strand
GGTGGAGCACCACCTGCCACCTCAAAGTCGTCTTCGCTACGACCAGGCGAATGACGAGGACCAGGAGGAGGCTTACGCTCCTCATACCACCGTTTAACGGAGTTGTCGCTGTCGTAATCGACGGCGTCAGACTCTACTTCGCCATCACTTAGCGGCGAAGCAATTCTAGCGGGCTTAAGCTCGCTAGAATCGTTGGCAGGGACGGTATCGTCCTCGCCCTCTTCCTCGGAGTCAGATGACTCTCCGAAGAGGTCATTAAACTTCTTCTGGGACACCCGCCTTGCGGCAGGTGGAGGCACGGAAGATGTTGCATTCGCGACATCTTCCCGCCCTCTCTTAGACACTGCTTCTGCAGCGTCTACTACGAGAGACAAGGAGTCTCTCGACTTTGTATTTTGCTTCGACGCTACATTCGTAGCGTCGGCATTCGATGACACCTCTGCACGTGATGCAGAGGTGGTGGCTGCTTTTTCAGTATCGACAGCGCCCTTAAGGGCGCCGCTGCGTTTGCTGACCATTTGTTCTTATGGTCAGAAGATGATGTGGTGTAGTTGCTCTCAGAAAATCTTCCTGAGACGCGAACACCCACGGGGGTCCCAGATGTTGCATGTTGAAAGCTCACCTTGTGTACCCGTCAGTACTAGGTGGTTTGCTCTCCTGGTGGACCCTAGGGCGAAAAAGTGTAAATCCGTCGAATAGGGAGATGAGGGTTAGGACTAGGGGTAGCTCCTGGGCGGAAATCGTCACCGGGGAGCTCGTCGGGCAATACACTTGAACTTTGTATAGTGCCGGCTTGGCCGAGAATAATCATCGGCCAGCTAAACCAATAATACACTTGAACTTTGTATAGTGCCGGCTGGACCGAGAATAATCAATCGGCCAGCTAAACCAATAACAATGAAGGGCGAATCCAAATGTGTATGTAAAGGACAGATCTAACTCCACACTCTTCCACAGAAGGCCAAAATGTCACCACTTCCCAATACTTAATACCGTGTTCAAAACACGGGCGACTTGAGGTGAGTATACGAAGACGCCGCGACTCCCGGTCAGGGGACTTCCGGTGGGTTAACTTAACCTTCCCCGGGCAAACCAATAACAGCAAGAGGGGACCTTGTTAGCCCTCTGCTGTGAACCAATGAAAGCGACTTGTGTCTAAGAAAGCGAAACGTATACTGATTTATCCTATATCCAATACTCCCTTTTGTGTGACCTACCCCAAATAGCCCGGCTGACCAGTCGTGTGCCTTACCCGAAGTAGCCCGGTTAACTCCGATTTTTGTGTACCCGCCTGGCCGGTACACCAACTCCAGATGGTACCGGTACACCGAACCCAGCTGGTACCAGTCCGGCTGGTACATTGTACCCGGCTGGCTCGGCCGGATGGCCATCCATCCGAGCCACTCAGCCGTGGGCGCTAGCTCTTCCTCGGCGGCTTCTCATCCGATCCGGGTGCCTCCTTCATCCACTAGAACACTCGTCTTCCTTCAGGCTCCTTTCACTTATACCTTCCAAACAATCCGCCACCAATCCGCCCCTCGGCCGTCCAACGTCCGCGGTCGTCCCGTCCGCTTAGCCCGCTAGCCCAACTGTCCATGCCTTCTATCACGTTCGTCCGGCCTGATCCCAGGCCAGGCGCCGTCCGGCCGTCCGTAGGTGCGTCCGGCGACTCTCAGATCGCGTCCTCTGTTGACCAGTCCGGGCATCCAGCTAAGTGCGACATTTCAACCAATCCGGTGAGAGCATCCATCATCATTAGTCCGTTAATTTCTGGAACACTTCACCACAGCCGCCCCTGAGCCTTGTCGCACAACGGTTGAGGCACGAGCTCACCACCTCTCTCACACTTTGAGTTTCACCGTCCCTATGTCCGACCGTGACAGCGCCCCCATCGATCCCCTGCCGGGCCACTCCCGACCACTACGCAGCCATCGGCCGTAGGCCCTGATGCCCATCCGGCCGGCCTAGAGCGTCGTCCTAGGCAGCCCGACGTGGCTGCCCTGCAAACTCAAAATGCGACTCTAAGCACGCAAGTGGCTAGCCTAGAGAAGGCTAACACCGAGTTGGCTGTGACCGCACGGTTGGCTAGTCAGCAAGCGGATGAAGCCCGGGTCCGGGAGGTACTGGCTACCTTCCAATCCCGAGATCGCATCAGCCGACTGGAAAATGAGAAGACTGACCTTCTCAAAGCGAGAGATCACTGCCAACAGCTGTCGGACTCACAGCGCATCTTGAACCAGAAGGCCATGGCCGCCTTGAAAATCCAGAGTAAGTACATTTTCGCCTGTTCGGGGCCGTCTCTCAACATGCTCACTCTGTGTGTGTCCTCAGAACAAAATGTCACGTGTTTCCGCGTCTTGATGATCGAGTCCTCTCAAGCCGCGCGCGAGTTGGCGACGCGCTACGACAGCTACATCAAACTCTCTCAACAATTGGAGAGTTCGCAAATAGACCTGGGCAATTTGAAGTTTCGCCGGATCCGACTCGCCAAAAAGCTAACGAAGTATCAGAAGGCGCTGTACCAGTCGGCTTCTGAAGCGCCTGAGCTCCAGCGCCGAATTCGGGAGCTTGAGGCCGCGTACACCGTTTCCCAGCTTGCGGAAGAGCGCGCAGACTGCCTGTCTTTCATAAAGGAAGGTCGAGCTCGGATAGCCGCGTCGGGTACCCGGGTGGGGCGTCTAATGAAAGGCCCTGCCCCACTATTAATCACCTCCTTGACCTAGCTTGTCCGCGGGATCCTGATCCGGCCGCTTCCGCTGCGCCACTTCTCTCTTCAGCCGCTGGTTCTACTGCGGGCGTCCGGACATCCAAAGCGGAGGCGTCCGCCCCAGAATCGGTGACCGGAAGCACGGGAAAGGCTCCTCGTCTACGGATTTGGGATACTTTTCGAAACCCTAACCTGCCACCAGTGCCAGCCGGCAAGCCGGGGGCTTCTCTATCGTCCACTGAAGATCTTCCTGCGCATACGAAAAAACGTCGATCCAGCCGGGTTGCGTCGCTCCGCGGCCACCGAACGGCCTAAACGGTCCGCCGCGCCAGCGGGTGAGGCTCTAGGTCACGGAGACAACGGGCCGGGTCCCAACCCCTTTCGATCCCAGCCCCGCCGGCTTTTGGGAAGTTCCCCCATCGTCCTCGCGTTACTAGGTCTTCGTCTAAAGCTTCGTCTGCCCCGGCTCACCTTAGAGTCTCCCCACATGACCCTCAAGGCCCGTCTACCGCCTCTCCCGATGGAGAAGGAGCGCCCGACATACCGGAAATGGACTGTGATGAGGTCGCCGCTGAGGGCTACGAGGGGTTACCTTCCACGGACCCCTTCGTGTTCGACGAGAACGAATCCAAGGGGTCCTCAGAGGAGTCTCCCCCGTTATGGATTTCCCGCCGGAAGGTCATGACGGCCTACGAACTGGCCGCGGCTCTTCCTTGGTCAAAGGCGCAGTTGGAAGGCTTGCGTATCCAAGATCTCACTGGTGCCCTCGTCACCCGGGCATTGACTCGGCCGCCGTTGTGGATATTTCCACCGGCTCCCGCTATGCCCAAGGACACGGATTGGGATGCCAAGCTAGTGGCGATCGAACCGCTGGCTGCGATCTTATCTTGCGAACCCTGGGCCGTACTGGCAACAAAAATGCCGACATAGGTCTACCCCATGTAGGCTAGTTCGCGGATTTTTGGGAGGTCTGTAAGGGGTACCTCTCTCGGCATGGGCAAGCCATCTGGGAGTCTACCCATCACCTCTTCATTTCCGTTTCCGCCGGGCGTGAGTCCCCCGAGCTAGCCAAATACCGAGCCGACCGCAAGAACCGTCACAATCGCGCGACTGAGGGCTGGACAAAGCTCTGCAACTTCGTTGTTGCCGGAATCCAGCGCGGCCACTGCGACTTGGACATTTTTCTCCACCCTATCATGCTACATCTGGCCAACCGCAGGGTGGAGAAAAGCGGAAATTCGGCTGAAAGCGGGACTTGGTATCCAGGATTGGGTTGGCGTCAGGCTACCACTCTCCAAGCTTCGCTCGCTGAGCTCGACCAACAGGATCCTTGGCGCAACCAGTACCGGCAGGACCCCGATCGCCACCCTGGCCTCCGCGTGCCCCGACTCCGGAACAAGTTCTGCTGAGCTTCGCCAGGGATGATTCATGAGGCTAGCCTTGCCTATTCCAATCTTCTTCATTCATTAATGGCTATTGGCCTCGATAATACATTTTTCTTTCCATTTTCCGCGTAGTAACCACTTGTTTATCTTTCTCATCCGACATCTTCCATCCGGCACCATACTGACTCGAAGTTTACTCCAAAACCCGATCCGTCCGGCACCATACTGACCCGAAGATTACTCCGACACCCGATCGGCCCACTTCTAACCAGACTAGTTTCCATCCGCCGATTGCTCGGCCGACTGGTGTCAATTGATCCGGCCGTGCCTGCTGCCCGGGAGCCGGACGGACTAATTCTCCGCCTCACCTTCTTCATGGGTCTGCATGACCCCGAAGCGGTTTCGGCTCGCCCGCCGGCGATCGAATTCTCTCATTAAAGCTCCACAATTTAAATCCAGTTCGTCCACCCACGACCGCTCCTCGCAATTTTTCCACTGCACGAGAAACTCTCTGTGGATCCGCCCAAACCGGGTTTTCCGTCCATTCCGAACGTCCAAAATTTCTTCTACTTCGTACTCATCCGGGTCTAACGGCTTGTCCCAGCTGTCCTCCGGCAGTAAAGCTTCATCGAAATCTAGCCGGTCGCTCTCCACCGTAAGGCGTGTATTCGGGCGGTCCGGGAAATGCTTAACCAACTTCAACTTGGAAACATGCACTATCGGGAAAACGCTATATTCCGTGCCGGCCGTGACCAGCTTAACTGCATGATCCCCGACCAGTTCTGCCACTCGGAAGGGGCCATGCCACATATGCGCCAACTTCCGTGCATAGCCCTCCTTGACCCGATCGAGATACAGCCACACCCGGGAGCCGGGCTCTATGCCGTGTTCCCTGGCGCGGTCGTTGTTTTGATCGGCGCGGTCCTTGATTGCTTGTCGGAGACGTTCGTTTACTTGTTCCCTCGCCAGTGAATAGTGGCGTTGCACTCCCATCCTCCAGCGGCGGGCGTCTCTGTCCCGGCTTCTGGTGCACCCTATTGGTATGGCGGCTTCCAAAGTGGATCGGGGATCCCATCCGTAAGCCAAATAAAAAGGGGTGTCGCCCCTTACCCGATCGTATGACGAATTGAGGGCGAAAACCAGTCTCTCCGCATATTCGTCCCAGTCGCACTGATCCGCCTCCACCACATACATCTTGAGGGCTCTGGTCAGAATCTGAACCATCCTTTCGGCCTTTCCGTTCGCCTGCGGGCGGTAAACCATAGTTGCGCTCTGTTTCTGTCCTGAGATCTTGTTGAAAGCTCGGAATACGTCCGCCATAAATCCGGGCTCCCTATCATGCCGGATGACCTCCCTCGCCCCGAACCGGCTGAACAGACATTCCTCGTAGCTTGTCGCAACCTGTTGGGCGTTACGGGTGGAACTGGCCTTTGCTATGACCAGCCCGGTAAACAAATCCGTCCAGATCAGCAGCTCTGTATACCCATTTCGAGACTTGGGTAAGGACGAGATATGATCCATCGCAATGACTTGAAAAGGGTAGGTAGCTTGTATATTCCCCGGCGACCGCATTCTGATGGTCGGCCGGCCCTTCCCTGTTTCACAGTCCGGGCAACTTCCCACATAGGCTTGTACGCTACGGTGGATCCCCCGCCAGTGGAAATGTGCCTTAATCTTGTGATATACCCGGCCGATGCCCTGATGTCCTCCTTCTAAGCTCACGTGATAATGATGGAGGATATCCGGCTATAGGGTAGTGGGTACGACTAGCTGAGCGGATCTATCTATCTCGATCTCCGGCTGATCAGCGTCCCGGTAGAAAAACAGTAGCCCAATTTCATCCACTTCGTAATCCGGGGCCAGCTTGAAGCATTCTTTAGCTTGTTCGGCTGTCAGTTTATCCACGTCCCCGTTAAGGTATGTCTTGAGATCCACTATCCACTCTTCCTCGTCCTGCGCTTGGAGAATCCGCTCTGCTCGTAACTGTTGAACTATCCCTTCGTTCATTGCTTCTGGGGATAGTGAGCCAGCGGCTGAAGAACGGCGCTTCTGCGATCGGGTGACGGCGCTCACCTGGATTACCTCTTCCGTGTTGGCCGGATGGATGATTTCGGGCAGCCGATTGATCTCCGTCAAGTCTGATAACAGAGCTGGATCGGAAACCGTTACCCCCACGTTGTCACGCATGGCCAGCGTAGCCAAGTGATCTGCGCTCTTATTCCAGTCCCGTTTGACTTGTATCAGCTCGTGTTCTGGCCATCTCCGCAGGGCGGACATAACCCGATCGTTCAACAATCTCAGCCGGGGTGCCTTGCAATCTATCTCTCCTGTGATTTGCCGGATCACCAGATTGGAATCACCACATATGATGATCCGCCCCTGTGTCCGGCCAGCCAGCAGATCTAGGCAAAGTAAAAGCCCTCTGTACTCCGCTTCGTTCACCGTTATGCCAGGCGTGAAATCCGAGGCGGCGCGACCACTTTCCATTCGGGCAACTTCCACACAATAGCACTATAGGCCCCGACCCCCTTCTTTACACTCGCCGACCCGTCAAAACTCAAAACCATTAGTTCCTCCGTGGGTCCCACTGTTGGCGGCGGTAATATGATGGATTGTCGAGGCTGCTTCCGAGGCGCTATAGCTATCAGCGCTTCCTCCACTTCTGCCCTTGGGGTAATGCTGGCCGCCAGCGTGCCCAGTATCTCCTCTTCTCCCTTAGTACACTTGATTACTTCGAGGGACCACTGAGACAGCAGAGCCGCCCATCTACCCAGCCGGCCGTCAATTCCATTCGCCGTCAGGAGCCATGATAGGGTCGACCGTCTAGATAATACCTTGATAGGCCGAGACACCAACATAGTATAACACACATCCAGGATCCGCAATAAGGCCAAAACTGCTTTATCCACTAATCCGTAATTAACTTCATTAGCCTTCAGGGTCCGGCTGGTGAATGTCACGGGACAGTATACTCCGTCATGATCTTGCACGAGGGCGGCCGAGATGGCCAATTTGTTAGCGTAGATGATGACCACCGGAATCTTATTAACATCGAAATGTTTCAGGACCGGTGTAGTCGCCATCTTCGCCTTTAACATACCAAAGGCCACCATCGCTCGGGTCATGTGGTCGTCCGGGCCGGCCGCCTGTCGGGGCAAAAAGGGCGCCTTATCATTGGCCGAAATAGCTGACAAGGGCGGCATCCCATTGGCTGATATTGCCGGCCCGGCTCGCGTCTCCGCTTGCCTATCCTGCTCTCTCAGCTTGTGGTAATCCACCTCCCGTAATTCATATAAAAACGCCGCATAGACTGCGAAATCTTCGATGAACCGACTGTAGTAATTCAGGCTGCCCAAAAAGGATTGCATAGCCTTTAGGGACCGCGGGAAAGGTAGATTACTCAAGGACTCCAAATCCTTCGGATTAGCTTCCAATCCGGCAATCGAAACCTGATGGCCCAAATAGGTCACCTTAGTCTTTCCCCAGAAACTCTTAACCACACTAATGGAAAGATTCCACTTTTCACACGTAATTATCCACTTCTCCACTTTGTCACACAGTAAATCCAAGGTAGTTGCCGTAACGAGAATGTCATCAATGTAGGACCGCCGCCCCAAACTGAAGGTTTTGGGTCGGGGTCCGGGTCACCTTCGGTAAACACGTCACCCACCAGAGCCGGATCTTGATCCGCCTTGATCTTGAAGTGTCCATACAGCGCGTTATCTATCAGCCGTTGATAAATCTGCGGGGCATTCTTTAGACCGAACGGCATCCGGTTCCACTCGAACAACCCGAAGGGCGTCACGAACGCAGAGATCTCCCGTGCACGATCGGTCATAGAGACCACCCAGAATCCACTGGCCATGTCCAATGAACAATACTACAAAACTTTATCCAAGTCCTCCAGCAGGTCGTTTATCAGCGGCATCGGGTAAACCATCAGCTTAGTCAGCCGGTTCACCAGCCGGTAGTCAATACGCAACCTTATATCCACCCCATTCTTCTTAATAATAATTACAATGGGCGAAGCCCATGGCGAGGTGGACGGCTGAATTATCTTGGTGGCCAGCAATCCCTTGATAAGCTCTGACAGCTTTTCCCGATACTGGGGGGCGACTCTTCGGCATCTTTGTGCAACCGGCTTGGCGTTTCCTACATCAATGTCGCATACCGCCCCATGGGCGGCCGGAGGAAGTGCGTTTCCTGGTCCGATCAGCAGATGCTTTCGTTTCCATATGATATCCTTCAGCCTGCTGATCTCTTCCGGGGTGTTCACATCCGGGTCTCCCACTTGCAGATCGTCAATAGTAACCGCCAGGGGGCAGGGGGTTACCTCAGGTAGCACCGCCGTCTGATCCTCCATACCTTCAACATATAGCTCGCCCCCTTCATTAATGCAGACTTGGTCAGCTTCGACTACTTCGGGATCCTGATCGGCCGGCTGGGTCGATCCGCCTTCGGCTATTTCCGAATTTTGATCGGCCGGCTGGGTCGATCCGCCTTCGGCTGTTTCCGAATTTTGATTGGCCGGCTGGGTCGATCCGCCTTCGCCTCGGTCATCACACCATCCGTCATCGGGGTTGTCCTCATATGTAACTCTGCTTTGTCCTTTCTCCCGATTCTGTCGTTCGTCCGTCTTCCTCTGGGTGGGCAAAACCAGTTCCGCGATCGGGGCATAGTCTCGGCCAATACGTTTAGCCGGATCCGGCGACGGCCGGCTCCGCGTCAATATTTTAGAAGGGGTCCGGTATTTGGGTTTAGCCACCATCGGCGTCTGGTTCTCTTCTAATTCTTCCTCTTCGCTGACCAGATCGGTGGTTGCCTGAAAGGCCAGGTTTTTCCACTCGATATAGCGTCTTGAGCCAATAGTGACATAGCCCGGCCGGCGGGGCACCTTGTCCTCGGCCAGCCACATTCCAATAATCACGTCTTCATGCAAGGTGAGGGGCCTTTCAGAGATGTTGGTCACGCTTATAGAGTTGAGATGACCACCCCCTTTAACAAACGAGGGTACCCAGCACTCGCCCCTTGTCAACCATAACTTACTCCGCCTGTCGTGTGGTCGTAACATTACTTCCACCGCTTTTCCAACTGGCACCGTTACAAACTGACCTAACTTGAGGAACTGGACGTGGGCACATATAAGGGCCGCCGGCCGGCCAGCTGGATCTGTACCTCATCCGGCAACGCCAATGTTCCATGCGATAAGTCCAGCTGTATGCCGGCCGGGACCATAAAATCCATACCCAGAATTGCATCCTGCCCGGCCAGCTTGCCTACCCAGGCGGTAAAGTAATATACCAAAGACCCAGCTAACGTAATCTTGACTCTTGTCCTTCCTTGGGTCATGTACGTTCTTTCTCCAATGCCGATACATTCCTGCCGCTTCGTCTCGTCTATCTCACACCCCACCTTACGAGCAAAGGTGGTGTCCACGATAGACACTTCTGCGCCAGAGTCGAACAGCATGGTAGCCTTCTGGTTATTGATTTTGCCATCCGCATTGGCCTGCTTGAACCATTTATCCGGCGAATGATATTTCCAATAACCTCGCGACTCGCTGGGTAACAGATTCAATTCCATACGCACTTCGGACCGAGAATACTCATCCGTCCGTATACTGATCACCAGGAAGGGGTCAGCCGTGCTGCCCGGGGACCGGATGACGTAATCGCCAAACTTACATGTATTGTCTGTTACGCTTTGCTTTGCCCCTTGATTATCCTCCTTACCGACATATGCGTAGATACTAACACTAGACCGCTCGGCTCGAACCAGATTCCGACCTGGCGAGCGATCTAGTTTAACATCTTGTCCACTCCGGGCGGCAGCATTCCAGCATGCTTGGTCGAGACGTACCACTTCTTCATCTGGTTGTAAAATTCTTCACTTGGGCACAGTCCCGCCACGTGCACCTCCCCGCAAGTCTTACACGTAAACAGCCAGTGTTCCGCCGGATGTCCCTTCCTCTCGCACTTCTTGCACGTCAGCCGCTTCCAGCAGCTCCGGTCGTCATGCTTGATGGACCCACAGTGGGTGCATTTGCGCCTGGGGTAATCCTGGTCAGTTCGAGCCGGAATACCCTTCGGCTGACCGGACCCGGCTGGCAGTCTGGATGGCTGACTGGCTTCTGCCGAGAAAAGGTACCGATACTGCTCCTCCTCAGACTCACCCCCGGATCGCCTATACTCCTCTTCCGAGCTGGTCGCGTCTGACTCTCGGGCGAGCATGCGGACGGCTCGGGCCGTCCTGGTAGATTGCAGCCGGCCTCCTTGATCCGCGTTAAATCGGGACTTGAAACGGCCGGTTCCCACTGCTGCCTTGGGGGCTCGCTTCTTCGCTCTTAGGTAGGTGCGCAACGTCAATTCCAGCTCCGTGGTGTTCTTCAATCGCAGTAACGCCAGCTGGTCTGCCAGCTCCCGATCGTCCAACGTGCTGATGAAATGCTCCACATGTTCACAAGCGGCTTCCGACCGGGTGGCATCTTGGGATATCCGCCCTTTTGCCAGCGACATTTAAGCGATGGAGATACTCCAGGGGGGTCTCATCCGCCCGCTTCTTGGTGTGGAAATATTGTCGCGCCGCTGACGTTCCAGATCCGCAGTATTGTTCCTCGAACGCAACGGCCAATCCCCTCCAGTTTCCTCGGATTTCCCGGCTGAGCTGTTAGATCCAGTTTTTCGCTGGACCTTTCATCAAATCTCCAAAGATCAGGCACTTCTCATAGTCCGACGTCCGGTCTCTGATTAATGCCGACTTCGTCTTGCTCAGCCAACCTCGGTCGTGGGCCTTGTCCGTGTCTCATCCAGTGAAGTCTTTTAGCTCGGACGTGGCAGACATTCGCACCCTCGTAATCGCTCCCGAATCCGAATCAAACGCTTGGGCCGAGGCCATATGGGCTCGGCGGGCCATCCCCAGATCCAGGTCATCCGGATCGTACTGGTACTTGGCCGACTTCACGGATTCCATGTCCACGTCGCTGAGAGACAGCTTCCTATTCGTTGGCCGACGTCCGGTCCGGCGACCTGTCTGGCGGCTCGGCGGGGCGGCATGGGGTTCACTCTGCTTGGACTGCACCGACTCCATGTCTTCGTCACTCGGCTCCCTCGCATAGTACTGGACTGGCTCGGACGCCTGAGTTCCACGACGAGCCGGCTGGTCCGGTGACTTCGGACTGCCGCGGCTGGCGCTCAGCCGACGTTGCTCTTCCAAGTATCGCTCCATCATCGCCGAAAACATGTTTTGCAGGTGATCCGGCACCTGAAGGCTCTCCTGGGGGGCGGATTGAGGGGCGACTTGGGGGGCGACTTGGGGGGCGGCCGGGTTGCCAGATCGACATTCTTTTTTGATCCGCCCATCCGCGTCTTCGTCTTCCTCCTTCGGTTCTGGATCCGCCGTCGCCGTCCGCCAGGCCTGTACGCTGTACTGGCTGGCGTTCTTCCGCTCGGGCGTACCCGGATCCTCACGTCCTCCAAGCCTCATGGCCGTCGCCACACGCGCTGCTCCCCTTGGGCCAAGCGTCATGCGGGTGATACCCACCGATGAATCAGATGAGTCCGCTTCCGAAGGGGCAGACTCGTACTGCGAAGAACCTGAGTGTATCCCGGCCGGTCTGCTTGTTGCCGGCGGCGTGGACGGCGCCACTCCAGTCGTAGCTGTCATCGTCTTCGACGGCGGCGAGCAACCCACTAGCGGTACCAAACGGTCGTCCAGTGCGCTGGATGCCTCCTTCAACTTGTCCACCTTCAGATCAAACAGCTCGTTCGGATCAAACACGCCGGTGTTAATACCGGCTTGTTTGAGTTGATCGAATAGTCCTCTAATAGGGACACGTGGCCGTCTGAGAGAGTTGGGGGAGAGACGGGACCTTTCAATCCGCCTAGGATCTTCGGCCGTTTTATCTTCAGCACCTTATCCGTCCGCAAGAACTGTTCCAGCTCGTGAAGAAGGAAAGCACGCTCCAGGTCTGTATCCGTTGATAGGCCGTCCGACTTTTCATCTTCTTCTTCGAAACGCGGCCTATCTTTGCGGGCCGGATAATCCGATTCCTGCCAATCCGGTCTCATTAGGTGTAGGTGGGCCGGATCGAGATTTGGTACCGATCTGGCCGGCTTCCCACTCCGGTCGTATCCGACTTCCGCTTCTTCTTTCTTAATTTTTTCTTCTTTTATATCCATAATATGCATTTGTTTGTTAGGATCATGGTCGAAACCATGATCCTTCCTCGGACTATGGCGACTTGCACCATAATCCGATCCGGCTCCAGCCGGGGTATAGCGGCCGGCACTACAGTGAGTAGTACCGTAATCCGGCACAGTACCGTAATCCGCCCCCGGCGGAGCCTCTAGGGGAGTAACTTCTTCTTTAATGTCAACCTCGAACTCCCCCAATCCGAGGCGACCATCGCATCCTTCCATCTCCAGCAGCATTGGGGGCGATATGCCTTCCCCCAATGCACACGACACAACATCGTCAACAAATTTGACAGGTTTAGGTCTTTCGCCCGCTAGGGACTCGCCGTGATATCCAGGGTCATCAGGAGATCCGGGCACGCGCACCATTGTGGTGTAGTCGCTCTCAGAAATTCTTCCTGAGACGCGAACACCCACGGGGGTCCCACACGACTGACTGTCGTAAGTCCATCCGAGTCATGATCCGATCCGGAAAGCGACTTGTGTCTAAGAAAGCGAAACGTATACCGATTTATCCTATATCAAATACTCCCCTTTGAGTGGCTGACCAGTCATGTGTCTTACCCGAAGTAGCCCGGTTAACTCCGATTTTTGTGTACCCGCCTGGCCGGTATACCAACCCCGGATGGTACATTGTACCCGACCGGCTCGGCGGCCGGATGGCCATCCATCTGAGCTCCCTGGCCGCTGGCGCTAGCACTTCCTGGGCAGCTTCGCGTCCGATCCAGGTGCCTCCTTCATCCACTAGAACACTCATCTTCCTTCAGGTCCTTTCCGCTCATACCTTTCAACAATCCGCCACCAATCCGCGCCTCGGCCGTCCGCGTCTCGGCCGTCCGCCATCCGCGGTCGTCCCGTCCGCTTGGCCCGCTAGCCCAACTATCCACGTCTTCAGTCGCGTTCGTCCGGCCTGATTCCAGGCCTGGCGCCGTCCGGCCGCTAGTAGATGCGCTCGGCGACGGCTATCCGGCACCTATGCCTTTGGTCCATATTTCTGCCAATTACAATGTGCCCTCTGGAAAGTACTTCACACCTTCCCATCAATTAATTCATAAGTCACTTCACCACAGCCGCCCCTGAGTCGCGTCACAGCCGCGCAACGGTTGAGGCACGATCTCACCTGAACCAAGTCGATCTGATCCTGCTTACCCATGCCCCGCTTTGGTACGTCGTCCCACTAATTTATAGCGATTTTCGTGAACCCGGTCGGTCTCCCAGCCGGCTTGCAATCACGTCCACAGATGCTGACTTTATCTTGATATATTTTCAGTCTTGCAAATCGACAAGGATGACGTATGCCGTCTCGTTCTCGTGGATGACGACTCGCCCGCCAGCGGGGTGGAAGTCGCAAAACCGCCGAAGTCGTCCCGTACTCCCGATCTGGTGTTGTCGACCGCTGACGCTGAAACTGCGCTCCGCGTTCACTGCCAGGCTTGCGGCAACCGGGACAGATTGAAGGCCGCCGTCTCTTCCCTTCAGGCGGAGCTTCGATCCTGTCGGGATGACTATGAAGTTCTGTCGCAGAGATTCAAGACCTCTTGAGCGATGCTGGACCGCGTGGACCCCCGAATCACTGAGCTGAAACTCAGTCGTCAAGAAGCGGAGGGCAAAATAACCCGCCTCAGGGCAATTGTGGGCCAGCTTACGGACGCCCTGCAACGGGCCGCCGCGCCATACGCCTCCGTCTCGGAAGCGGCGGGGATGGAGAAAAGACTGGAGGGGTTAACCGCCCAAGTGGATAGCTTGGAGCACATCCAAGCTGACTTGGTCCAACAACTCGCCTCCGCCAACCGACAGGCCGATGAAGCTGCCGTTCGGAGATCTTCCCCGGGACCGAGTGATCTTTAGAAACAGGTGATCGATCTCGAGGGCCAAGTCGCTATCCTGACGGAAGAGAGAAACCGTTTCCGCATACTAGCGGACGTCGTTGAACCCCTCCGGGCTGCCAATCAGGAGTTGGTTCACCGATCAAAACTTCAACGTAAGTGCCTCTTCTCCTCTTGTGTTGTAACCCAGTCGCTTACGGTCTCCATGTCCTTATCACTCTGCAGTCCAACAGCTGGAACAGCTGAAACAACAGTCTGCCGAGATTTCTGACATTTCCCAAGAGCTTTCACACCTTTGTGTCCGACTCCGCCAGGTGTCCCAAGAGTTAGATAAAGTGCGGGACAACCGAAACCACCTGCGCGAGTCCCACACTCAAGCTCTCCGCCACATTTCTTCTCTGGAGCAGCAGTTGCAAGAAGCCTCTTCCCGGCAACGGGAGCTGCGGTCTGAGCTCTACCAGGTCCAGCGAAGTCATTGTGACACCCATGATGATCTGGCTCGGGCCGACCGTGTTTGCGCCGCCCTGCTGGACAAAGAGGATCGTTTTAGGTCCCTGTTTGGCGAATTACAAGACCAGCTCGAAACGACTCGAAGCTAGGCCGCTCCTCTCTTGCAAGCTCCTGTGAGTGCACGAGAGTCCATCTTGGCTGTCTTGGGGATGGTGGATCAGTGGAAAACCTCTCCACCGGAATCATTCCGGTTGTCTGCTTCAGCGGAATCAGGACATGAGGAGCTTCCTGCCGGCCCTAATCCGCCCCTTGCCCGTTCAGACCTCTCGTCCGCCTCGAAGGGATCGGGGAGCGGAAAACGTCCGGCCAGTTCTAACCTTCCTTGGCCGGTGCTGACCCGCCCAAACGGAGAAAGAAGAGCGAATCCTCCCCCTCGCGCCAATGTCATCCGGGTAAGTCGGACAGCAAAAAAGAACTTGGGTCAGACAGCGATGACAGCTTGTTTGCAAGGCGGTCCGCTGCTGCGTCTCCTCCTCTTTCACCAGGGAGAACTGGTCTCACACCTGGTTCGTCATCTAGCTCCAAAGATGACTCGGAATCCGGTTCGGCAGTTGCTTCGCCGTCCGGCTCGGCGGCCGCTTCACCATCCGGCACCCGGATCAGCCCTCCGTCTGATTCTTCCTCTGATTCAGGACCGCCCTCCCCTCCATACATATATGATGATGACGAAGAAGACGAGGATTACGACGACCAACAGACGTGCGCCGCGTTGTCTCGCTCTCGCGCGGACACCCGTCGTCGCCTCTCCAGTTCTGGTAGCCAAACGATGGATCACCTGGACCCCGATGAGATTATCGATTTGCAAACTCCGCCGCCGGCAGGTTTTGGCTCCGGAGGGCATGAGCCGACCAATTTCTCCTTTCCCCCCGGCACTGTCGACACCCCGGCCTGTCAGGTCCCCCGTACCCCAAATTCAAACGGAGTGGCAGAGGAGAAGGTGGAGGAAATTGAAGATGACATCCCCGATCAGTGGTTGACTCCTCCCGACCTGAGCGATCCAAGAGCACCTTTCTCCAAGACTCCGGCCAAAGCCCGGAGGTCAGCTCCAGCCGGGCCGCGTCCCAAACGTCAACCTAGCCGGCCGACGACCAAACCCAAGATCCGGCGGAGCACTCTTCCCCCTGCGCCCCTTTTCCTAAACTTCCGCTTCTGTGGCTGCCGGACGGACGCTTCCCCAGTAGGGCGGATCGGTCCGCCATCCTACCTTGGCAGGTCGAGCAGCTGAGAGATTTAAGTCTCGCTGATATCTCCAGTTCCCAGCTCGCTCACTCTCTGTCCCGTCCGCCTCTCCGGATATTCCCTCGATCCCGCAGGACGCCCCCATTAGGGGCTTCGCGCCCCGACCTGATGGGGTCGGGTGCCATCGACGCGCTCATGAAGACCGAGCCTTGGAAGATCTTGTCTACTGAGATGCCAGATATGAGACTTCCGTCCAGCCCATGGTTTACGGAATTCAAGACGAGATTCCAGGACTTCGCTGTGGCTCATGCCTGGTCCATCTGGGAGTCCACCCATTTTCTGTACATTCTGCAGAGGATAAGCGAGTGGACGAATCTCTCCGAACGTATTCCGCTGCCCGGAAGAATCGTCGAGGGCGAGCTTCCGAGGCGTGGGTCCGTTTATGTGCGTTTGTCATGGAGGGCATCCGCGGTGGTAATTGCGACCTGGACCTGTTTCTCTCCCCGTTTATACTCCATCTACCGAACTGAAGGTGAGGAGATGCAGCAGAGGGCGGCACGTGGTTCCCAGGCCTGAGTGCGCGGGATCAGACTGCCTCTCTTTTCGAATCTCTGGAGACCATCGACCGGCAAGATCCTTGGCGCAACCAATACCGCAAACGACCCTTCGACCATCCTAGACTTCAAGTGTTCCGGCTCCGCAGCAGGTTGGATCGTCCATAGGGATGGGCTACTGGACTCTTTTGATTCTGTCTTTTTCTTCGTTTCCTCTTCAATATATCCATCCGTGTTTCTTCCATCTCCCTTCTGATCTTTTACTTCGACTATTACCTCGGATTAGTCACGCCCAACAGGCTTGCGAGTCCGTCTAGAGGGACCTCTTATGGTCACAGGGCATCCCTTGATCCGGTCGGGTCTGATTGCCTTGTTCCCAGTCCCAGTTACCATACTCCTCTTCTTCGGGGCGGTTGGGTCCGGGCTGATGGTCCTCGTACCTAGCGGCCGGTTTGATTATCTCCGACAGCTTGTTCATTTCTGCCAATCCGTCCAACAATCCTGGATCCGAAACGGTGAGACCGACCTGATCTCGCATGGCTAAGGTGGCCAGATGGTCTGCTCTGTTATTCTATTCTCGTTTGACATGTAACAGTTCATGTTCCGGCCATTTCCGCAGGACGGACATAACCCGATCGTTCAACAGCCTCAGCCGGGGCGCCTTGCACTCTATTTTTCCTGTGATTTGCCGGGTCACCAGATTGGAATCACCACATATGATGATCCGACACTGTATCCGGCCATCCAGCAGATCTAGGCAAAGTAAAAGCCATCTGTACTCCGCCTTGTTCACAGTTATGCCAGGCGTGAAATCCGAGGCGGCCGTGACCACTTTCCATCCGGTCAACTTCCACACAATAGCGCTATAGGCCCCGACTCCCTTCTTTACACTCTCCGACCCGTCAAAACTCAAAACCATTAGCTCCTCCGTGGGCCCCACTGTTGGCGGCGGTGATACGATGGATTGTCGAGGCTGCTTCCGAGGCGCTATAGCTATCAGTGCTTCCTCCACTTCTGCCCTAGGGGTGATGCTGGATGCTAACGTGCCCAGTATCTCCTCTTCTCCTTTGGTGCACTTGATCACTTCTAGAGACCACTGAGACAACAACGCCGCCCATCTTCCCAGCCAGCCATCAATTCCATTTGCCGTAACAAGCCATGACAGTGTCGACCACCTGGATAATACTTGAATAGGGCGAGATACCAGCATAGTATAGCACACATCCAGGATCCGTAGTAAAGCCAAAACTTCTTTATCCACTAGCCCATAATTAACTTCGTTAGCATTCAGAGTCCGGCTAGTAAACGTCACAAGATAGTACACTCCCCCATGATCCTGCACCAGGGCAGCTGAGATAGCCCACTTGTTAGCATAGATGATGACCACGGGCACCTTATTAACATAAAATGTTTCAGGACTGGTGTGGTTGCCATATTGGCTTTCATCATGCCAAAGGCTACCATCGCTCGGGTCATGTGGTCATCCGGGCCGGCCGCCTATCGGGGCACATGTGGTCATCGGGGCCGGCCGCCTATCGGGGCAGACAAGGGCGCCTTCTCATTGGTCAAAATAGTTGACGAGGTCGGTATCCCATAGGCTGATATTGCTAACCCGGCTCGCGTTTCCGCTTGCCTATCCTGCTCTCTCAGCTTGTGGTAATCCACCTCCCGGTAATTCATACAAAACCGCCGCATAGACCGCGAAATCCTCAATGAACCGACTGTAGTAATTCAGGCTGCCCAAAAAGGATTGCATAGCCTTTAGGGACCGCGGAAAAGGTAGATTACTCAAGGACTCCAAATCCTTCGGATTAGCTTCCAATCCGGCAATCGAAACCTGATGGCCGAAATAGGTCACCTTAGTCTTTCCCCAGAAACTCTTAACCACACTAATCGAAAGATTCCTCTTTTCACACGTAATCATCAACTTTTCCACTTTGTCACACAGTAAATCCCAGGTAGTTGCCGTCACGAGAATGTCGTCAATGTAAGACCGCCGCCCCAAAACTGAAGGTTTTGGGTCGGGGTCCGGGTCACCTTCGGTGAACACGTCTCCGACCAGAGCCGGATCTTGATCCGCCTTGATCTTGAAGTGTCCATACAGCGCGTTGTCTATCAGCCGTTGATAGATCTGCGGGGCATTCTTCAGGCCGAACGGCATCCGGTTCCACTCGAACAACCCGAAGGGCGTCACGAACGCCGAGATCTCCCGTGCACGATCGGTCATAGAGACCACCCAGAATCCACTGGCCATGTCCAATGAGCAATACCACAAAACTTTATCCAGATCCTCCAGCAGGTCGTTTATCAGCGGCATCGGATAAATCATCAGCTTAGTCAGCCGGTTCACCAGCCGGTAATCGATGCACAACCTTATATCCACCCCATTCTTCTTGATAATAATTACAATGGGCGAAGCCCATGGCGAGGTGGACGGCTGAATTATCTTGGTGGCCAGCAAACCCTTGATAAGCTCTGGCAGCTTTTCCCGATACTGGGGGGCGACTCTTCGGCATCTTTGTGCAACGGCTTGGCGTTTCCCACGTCAATGTCGCATACCGCCCCATGGGCGGCCGGAGGCAGTGCGTTTCCTGGTCCGATCAGCAGATGCTTCTTTTCCATATGATATCCTTCAGCCTGCTGATCTCTTCCGGGGTGTTCACATCTGGGTCTCCCACTTGTAGATCGTCAATAGTAACCGCTGGTGGGCAGGGGGTTACCTCAGGTAGCACCGCCATCTGATCCTCCATGCCTTCAACATATAGCTCGCCCCTTCATGAATGCAGACTTGGTCAGCTTCGACTATTTCGGGATTTTGATCGGCCGGGGTCGATTCGCCTTCGGCTATTTCCGAATTTTGATCGGCCGGCTGGGTCGATCTGCCTTCGGCTATTTCCGAATCCTGATCGGCTGGCTGGGTCGATCCGCCTTCACCTCGGTCATCAAACCATCCGCCATCGGGGGTGACCGCATATGTAACTCTGCTTTGTCCTTTCTCCCGATTCCGTCGTTCGTCCGTCTTCCTCTGGGTGGGCAAAACCAGTTCAGCGATCGGGGCATAGTCTCGGCCAATACGTTCAGCCGGATCCGGCGACGGCCGGCTCCGAGTCAGTATCTTAGAAGGGGTCCGGTACTCTGGTTTAGCCACCATTGGAGTCTGGTCCTCTTCCACTTCTTCCTCTTCGCTGACCAAATCGGTGGTTGCCTGGAAGGCCAGGTTTTGCCACTCAATATAGCGTCTTGAGCCAATAGTGACATAGCCCGGCCGGCGGGGCACCTTGTCCTCGGCCAGCCACATTCCAATGATCACGTCTTCATGCAAGGTGAGGGGCCTTTCCGAGATGTTGGTCACGCTTATAGAGCTGAGATGACCATCCCCTTTGACAAACGAGGGTACCCAGCACTCGCCCCTTGTCAGCCATAACTTACGCCGCCTGTCGTGTGGTCGTACCATTACTTCCACCGCTTTTCCCACTGGCACCGTTACAAACTGACCTAACTTGAGGAACTGGACGTGGGCACCATATAAAGGCCGCCGGCCGGCCAGCTGGATCTGTACCTCGTCCGGCAACGTCAATGTTCCATGCGATAAGTCCAGCCGTATGCCGGCCGGGACCATAACGTCCACGCCCAAAATTGCATCCTGCCCAGCCATCTTGCCTACCCAAGCAGTAAAGTAATATACCAAAGACCCAGCTAACGTAATCTTAACTCTTGTCCTTCCTTGAGTCATGTATGAACTTTCTCCAATGCCGATACATTCCTGCCGCTTCGTTTCGTCTATTT
>MIQA02001067.1:0-11471 GCA_001887855.2 Sclerospora graminicola | reverse complement strand
GGGGCGGATTACGGTACTACCTACTGTAGTGCCGGCCGCTACACGGATGGAGCCGGATCGGACTATGGTGCAAGTCGCCATAGTCCGAGGAAGGATCATGGTTCCGACCATGATCCTAACGAACAAATGCATATTATGGATATAAAAGAAAAAATTAAGGAAGAAAAAGCGGAAGTCGGATACGACCGGAGTGGGAAGCCGGCCGGATCGGGACCAAGTCGCGATCTGGCCCACCTACCCCTAAAGAAACCGGATTGGCAGGAATTGGATTATCCGACTCACAAAGATAAACCGCGTTTCGAAGAGGAAGAAGAGAAGCAGGACGGCCTATCGACGGATATAGACTTGGAGCGTGCTTTCCATCTTCACGAGTTGGGGCAATTCTTGCGGACGGATAAGGTGCTGAAAATAACACGGCCGAAGATCATAGGCGGATTGAAAGGTTCCGTCTCTCCCCCAACTCTCTCAGACGGCCACGTGTCCCTTATTAGAGGACTATTCGACCAACTCAAACAAGCCGGCATTAACACCGGTGTGTTTGATCCGAACGAGTTGTTTGATCTGAAGATGGACAAGTTAAAGGAGGCGTCCAGCGCCCTGCATGACCGCTTGGTACCGCTAGTGGGTTGCTCGCCGCCGTCGAAAAAGATGACAGCTACGACTGGAGTGGCGCCGTCCACGCCGCCGGCGACAAGCAAACCAGCCGGGATACACTCGGGCTCTTCGCAGTACGAGTCTGCCCCTTCGGAAGCAGACTCATCTGATTCATCAGTGGGTATCACCCGCATGACGCTTGGCCAAAGGGGAGCAGCGCGTGTGGCGACAGCCATGAGACTTGGAGGACGTGAGGATCCGGGTACGCCCGAGCGGAAGAACGCCGGCCAGTACAGCGTACAGGCCTGGCGGACAGCGACGGCGGATCCAGAACCGAAGGAGGAAGACGAAGACGCGGATGGGCGGATTAAGAAGGAATGCCAATCTGGCAGCCCGGCTGCCCCTCAAGCCGCTCCTCAAGTCGCCCCTCAAGCCGCCCCTCAAGTCGCTCCTCAGGTGCCGGATCACCTGCAAAACATGTTCTCGGCGATGATGGAGCGATACTTGGAAGAGCAACGTCGGCTGAGCGCCAGCCGCGGCAGTCCGAAGTCACCGGACCAGCCTGCTCGTCGTGGAACACAGGCCCCCGGGCCAGTCCAGTACTATGCGAGGGAGCCGAGTGATGAAGATATGGAGTCGGTGCAGTCCAAGCAAAGTGAACCCCATGCTGCCCCGCCGAGGCGTCAGACAGGTTGCCGGACCGGACGTCGGCCAACGAACAGGAAGCTGTCTCTCAGCGACGTGGATATGGAATCCGTCAAGTCGGCCAAGTACCATTACGATCCGGATGACTTGGATCTGGGGATGGCCCGCCGGGCCCATATGGCCTCGGCCCAAGCGTTTGATGCGGATTCAGGAGCGATCACGAGGGTGCGAATGTCGGCCACGTCCGAGCTGAAAGACTTCACCGGACGCGACGCGGACGAGGACCAGGCCCGAGGATGGTTGAGCAAGACGAAGTCGGCATTTCTCAGAGACCGGACGTCGGACTATGAGAAATGCCTGATCTTCGGGGATTTGATGAAGGGACCAGCGAAACACTGGATCCAACAGCTCAGCCGGGAAACCCGAGGAAATTGGAGGGGACTGGCCGGTGCGTTCGAGGAACAATACTGCGGAGCTGGAATGTCAGCGGCGCGACAATATTTTCACACCAAGAAGCGAGCGGATGAGACCCCCCTGGAGTATCTCCATCGCTTAAATGTCGCTGGCATGAGAGCGGATATTCCCGTTAAAGAAGATACCAGCCGGTCGGAAGCTGCCCGTGAACACGTGGAACTTTTCATCAGCACGTTGGACGATCGGGAGCTGGCAGACCAGCTGGCGTTACTGCGGTTGAAGAATACGACGGAGCTGGAATTGACGTTACGCACGTACCTAAGGGCGAAGAAGCGAGGCCCCAAGGCGGCAGTCGGAACCGGCCGTTTCAAGTCCCGATTTAACGCGGATCAAGGAGGCCGGCCGCCATCTACCAGGACGGCCCGAGCCGTCCGCATGGTCGCCCGAGAGTCAGACGCGACCAGTTCGGAAGAGGAGTATCAGCGATCTGGGGGCGAGTCTGAGGAGGAACAGTATCGGTACCTTTTCTCGGCAGAAGCCAGTCAGCCGTCCAGGCTGCCAGCTGATTCTGGTCAGTCGAAGAGTTTTCCGGCTCGAGCTGACCAGGATTACCCTAGGCGTAAGTGTACCCACTGTGGGTCCATCAAGCATGACGACCGGAGCTGCTGGAAGCGGCTGACGTGCAAGAAGTGCGAGAGGAAGGGACATCCGGCGGAACACTGTCTGTTCACGTGTAAGGCTTGCGGGGAGGTGCATGAGGCGGGACTGTGCCCAATGGAAGAATTCTACAACCTGTTGAAGAAGTGGTACGTCCCGACCAAGCATGCTGGAATGTTGCCGCCCGGAGCGGAAAAGATGTTAAACTAGATCGCTCGCCAGGTTGGAATCTGGTTCGAGCCGAGCGGTCTAGTGTTAGTATCTATGCATATGTCGGTAAGGAGGATAATCAGAAGCAAAGCAAAGGATAACCGACAATACATGTAAGTTTGACGATTGCGTCACCCGGTCCCCGGCCGGTACGGCTGACCCCTTCCTGGTGAGCAGTATACGGACGGATGAGTATTCCCGGTCTGAAGTGCGAATTGAATTGAACTTGTTACCTGGCGAGTCGCGAGGTTATTGGAAGTATCACTCGCCGGATAAATGGTTCAAGCAGGCCAAGGCGGATGGGAAAATCAATAACCAGAGAGCTACCATGCTGTTCGACTCTGGCGCAGAAGTGTCTATCGTAGACACCACCTTTGCTCGTAAGGTGGGGTGTGAGATAGACGAGACGAAGCGGCAGGAATGTATATGCATTGGAGAGAGTTCGTACATGACCCAAGGTAGGACAAGAGTCAAGATTACGTTAGCTGGGTCGTTGGAATACTATTTCACCGCCTGGGTAGGCAAGTTGGCCGGGCAGGATGCAATTTTGGGCATGGATTTTATGGTCCCGGCCGGTATACGGCTGGACTTATCGCATGGAACATTGACGTTGCCGGACGAGGTACAGATCCAGCTGGCCGGCCGGCGTCCCTTATATGGCGCCCACGTCCAGTTCCTCAAGCTAGATCAGTTGTAACGGTGCCAGTGGGAAAAGCGGTGGAAGTAATGTTGCGACCACACGACCGGCGGAGTAAGTTATGGCTGACAAGGGGCGAGTGCTGGGTACCATCGTTCGTTAAAGGGGGTGGTCATCTCAACTTCATAAGCGTGACCAACATCTCTGAAAAGCCCCTCACCTTGCATGAAGATGTGATTATTGGAATGTGGCTGTCCGAGGATAAAGTGCCCTGCCGGCCGGGCTATGTCACTGTTGGCTCAAGACGCTATATCGAGTGGCAAAACCTGGCTTTTCAGGCAACCACCGATCTGGTCAGCGAAGAGGAAGAATTAGAAGAGGACCAGACTCCGATGGTGGATAAACCCGAGTACCGGACCCTTTCTAAAATATTGACGCGGAGCCGGCCGTCGCCGGATCCGGCTGAATGTATTGGCCGAAGCTACGCCCCGATCGCGGAACTGGTTTTGCCCACTCGGAGGGAGACGGACGAACGACAGGGTCGGGAGAAAGGACCAAGCAGAGTTGCATATACGGTCAGCCCCGATGACGGTTGTGACGACCGAAGTGAAAGCGGATCGGCCCTGCCGGCCGAGCAGAATTCGGAAATAGCCGAAGGCGGATTGGCCCAGCCGGCCGAGCAGAATTCGGAAATATCCGAAGGCGGATCGGCCCAGCCGGCCGAGCAGAATTCGGAAATATCCGAAGGCGGATCGGCCCAGCCGGCCGAGCAGAATTCGGAAATATCCGAAGGCGGATCGGCTCAGCCGGCCGAGCAGGATCCCGAAGCGGCCGAAGCCGATCAAGTCTGCATTCATGAAGGGGGCGAACTATATGTTGAAGGCATGGAAGAGCAGATGGCGGTGCTACCTGAGGTGACCCCCTGCCCCCCAGCAGTCACTATCGACGATCTACAAGTGGGAGACCCGGATGTGAACACCCCGGAGGAGATCGGCAGATTGAAGGATATTATATGGAAAAGACGACATCTGTTGATCGGACCAGGGAACGCACTTCCTCCGGCCGCCCATGGGGCGGTATGTGATATTGATGTGGGAGGCGCCAAGCCGGTCGCACAGAGATGCCGAAGAGTCGCCCCCCAGTATCGGGAAAAGTTGTCAGAGCTTATTAAGGGTTTGCTGGCCACCAAGATAATTCAGCCGTCCACCTCGCCATGGGCTTCGCCCATCGTAATTATTATTAAGAAGAATGGGGTGGATATAAGGTTGTGCATCGATTACCGGCTGGTGAACCGGCTGACTAAGCTGATGGTTTATCCGATGCCGCTGATAAACGACCTGCTGGAGGACTTGGATGAAGTTTTTTGGTATTGCTCATTGGACATGGCCAGTGGATTCTGGGTGGTCTCTATGACCGATCGTGCACGGGAGATCTCTGCATTCGTGACGCCTTTCGGGTTGTTCGAGTGGAACCGGATGCCGTTCGGTCTGAAGAATGCTCCGCAGATTTATCAACGGCTGATAGATAACGCGCTGTACGGACACTTCAAGATCAAGGCGGATCAAGATCCGGCTCTGGTCGGGGATGTGTTCGCCGAAGGTGACCCGGACCCCGACCCAAAACCTTCAGTTTGGGGCGGCGGTCTTACATTGATGACATTCTCGTTACGGCAACTACCTGGGATTTACTGTGTGACAAAGTGGAGAAGTTGATGATTACGTGTGAGAAGTGGAATCTTTCGATTAGTGTGGTTAAGAGTTTGTAAGACTAAGGTGACCTATCTGGGTCATCAAGTGTCGATTGCCGGATTGGAGGCTAACCCGAAGGATTTGGAGTCCTTGAGTAATCTGCCTTTCCCGCGATCCCTAAAGGCTATGCAATCCTTTTTGGGGAGCCTGAATTATTACAGTCGGTTCATCGAGGATTTTGCAGTCTATGCGGCGGTCTTGTATGAGTTGTGGGAGGTGGATTACCATAAGCTGAGAGAGCAGGATAGGCAAGCGGAGACGCAAGCCGGGCCGGCAATTTCAGCCAATGAGGAAGCGCCCTTTTCGGTTATTTCAGCGAATGAGGAAGCGCCCTTTTCGGTTATTTCAGCCAATGAGGAAGCGCCCTTCTCGAGTATTTCAGCCAATGAGGAAGCGCCCTTCTCGAGTATTTCAGCCAATGGGGAAGCGCCCTTGTCTGCCCAGACAAGCGACCGGCCGCCGGACCCCGGCGCGGCCGGCCCGGACGACCACATGACCCGAGCGATGGTTTTTGGCATGTTAAAGGCGAAGATGGCGACCACACCGGTCCTGAAACATTTCGATGTTAATAAGACTCCGGTGGTCATCATCTACGCTAACAAGTGGGCCATCTCGGCCGCTCTCGTGCAAGATCATGATGGAGTGTACTGTCCCGTGACCTTCACTAGCCGGACCTTGAAAGTTAATGAAGTTAATTATGGGTTGGTGGATAAGGAAGTTCTGGCTCTATTACGGATCTTGGATGTGTGTTATACTATGCTGGTGTCTCGGACTATCAAAGTACTATCCAGACGGTCGACCCTATCATGGCTCCTGACGGCGAATGGGATTGATGGCCGGCTGGGGAGATGGGCGGCTCTGTTGTCTCAGTGGTCCCTCGAAGTTATTAAGTGTACTAAGGGGGAAGAGGAAATACTGGGCACATTGGCTGCCAGCATTACTCCCAGGGCAGAAGTGGAGGAAGCACTGATAGCGATCGCACCTCGGAAGCAGCCTCGACAAACTATCGTATTGCCGCCGCCAACAGTGGGACCCACGGAGAAACTAATGGTTTTGAGTTTCGATGGGTCGGCGAGTGTAAAGAAAGGGGTCGGGGCCTATAGTGCCATTTTGTGGAAGCTGCCCGAATGGAAGGCGATCGCGGCTGCCTCGGATTTCACGCCTGGCATCACGGTGAACGAAGCGGAGTATAGAGGACTGCTGCTTTCTCTGGATCTGTTGGCTGGCCGGACACAGGGGCGGATCATCATATGCGGTGATTCCAACCTAGTGATCCGGCAAATCGCCGGAGAGATAGATTGCAAGGCGCCGCGGCTGAGACTGCTAAATGATCGGGTTATGTCCGCCTTGCGGAGGTGGCCGGAGCACGAATTGCTACACGTCAAACGAGACTGGAATAACAGCGCAGACCATCTGGCCACCTTGGCCATGCGAGATCAGACCGGACTCACCGTTTCGGATCCAGGATTGTTGGACGAATTGGGGGAGATGAACAAACTATCGGAGATAATCAAACCGGCCGCTAGAGACGAGGGTCCCTCGCCCGAATCCAGCCGTCCCGTGGAAGAGGGATATAGCGACCGCGACTGGGAACAGGGCGTCCACGCCCGATCGGACCAAGAAGTGCCCTGCAGCAATAAAAGGTCCCTCTAGGCGGAACCCCGAGCAGGCCTGGCGAGACTGACCACGGTTGGTAGTCAACAGTGAATGTTTGGAGTGGAGACGGAAGAAGAACAGATGGATATAGATTAAAAAAGGAAAAAACTGAGAGAAATGGAAGAATTAAAGCAAGCCCGACTACTCATCCCCGTCGATGACTATACTTGCCTTGGAGCCGAGTCACCCGAAGCCCAGGGTGGTCGGAGGGCCGTGCGCGGTATTGATTGCGCCAAGGATCTTGCTGGTCAATGGCCGCCAAAGATTGAGAAAGAGAGGTGGTCTGATCCAACGCACCTAGGCCGGGATATCACGTCCCTCCTTCCGCTGCATTTCCGCTCCTGCGGTTTGGTAGATGGAGCATGAACGGGAAGAGAAACAGGTCCAAGTCACATTTACCATCCCGGATACCCGCCATGATGAACGCACACAGACGGACCCACGCCTCGGAAGCTCGTCCCCGACGATTCTTACGGGCAAGGGAGTACCTGCGGAGGGACTCGTCCGCTCGCTTGTCCTCGGCCGAGATGTACAGGAAGTGGGTAGACTCCCAGATGGCCCGAGCGTGAGCCACGGTGAAATCATGAAGTCTCGCTTTGAATTCCGTGAACCATGGATCGGATGGAAGCCCCATATCCGGCATCTTGGTGTGCAAGATTTTCCAGGGTTCGGTCTTCATGAGTGTGTCGATGGCGCCCGACCTCATCAGGTCAGGGTCCCAAGTCTCTGGAGACGGCGCCTTGTAAGATCGTGGGAATAACCACAGAGGCGGACGGGACAGAGAGTGAGCGAGTTGGGAACTGGAGATATCAGCCAGGCTTGTATTGCTCAGTTGCTCGACTGGCCAAGGCAGTATGGCAGACCGATCCGCCCCACTGGGGAAACGCCCTCCCGATAACCACAGAAGCGGAAGTTTGGGAAAAGAGGGCGTAAGAGGTAGAGTACTCCTCCGGACTTTAGACTTGGCTGCCGGTCGGTGGGGCCGGCGTGTAGTACGTGACCCGGCCGGGGTTGATCGTCGTTGTTTGGCCGGAGCCTGGGAAAGAGGTTCTTCTGAGTCACTCAGGTCGGGAGGAGTCAACCACTGATCAGGGATGTCCTCGTCGTTGTCTTCCACTTTCTCCTCGGCCACTCCGTCGGAACTCGAGTTACGCGCGACCGGAGCGGCCGGGGCGTCGACAATGCTGGGAAGCAAGGATGGGTCGGACGGCTCATGTTCCCCGGAACCAAAACCTGCCGGCGGCGGAGTCTGCAGATCGATGATCTGATCGGATTCCACTGGACCCGTCGTTCGCCTACCGGAACGGGAAGGGCGGCGACGGGTATCCGCGCGAGAACGGGTTAACGCAACGTTGACTCGCTGAGCCTCGTAATCCTCGTCTTCTTCGTCATCGTCATAGATAACCGAAGGGGAGGATGGCCCCGAGTCCGAAGAAGAATTAGGCGACGCGGCCGCTGGCTCAGAAGAGGGCACGGCCGCTGACTCAGAAGAAGGCACGGCCGCTGACTCAGAAGAGGGCGCGGCCGCTGACTCAGAAGAGGGCGCGGCCGCTGACCCGGATGGAGCCACGGCCGCTTCGGATTCCGAGTCCTCTTCAGAGTTAGAACTGGGGGTGAGACCGGTTCTACCGGGAGTGTATTGAGGGGATGGAAGAGGGGACCGCTCCACGAACAGGCTGTCCTCGCTCTCCGACACGGGCTCTTCCCCGTCGTCCGACTTGTCTGGAGGACATTGGCGCGAGGGTGGGGATTCGCTCTGCTTCCTCTTCTTAGGCGGACTGGCATCGGCCAAAAGGGGGCTAGAGCCGGCCGGACGTTTTTGGCCCTGCGATCCTGCCGGGGCGGACGAAGAGTTGGGACCGGCAAGGGGCGAGTCGGAGCCGGCGGGAAGTTCCTCAGGTTCCGACCCTGCTGCAGCGGGCAACGGGGTTGGGTTCGGCGGAGAAGTCTTCCACTGATCCACCATTCCCAAGACAGACAAGACGGATTCCCGTACCTTGGGAGGAGCTCGAAAAAGGGGAGCGGCCTGGCTCTGAGTCGCCTCGAGCTGGCCTTGAAGTCCACACAACAAGGACCTAAAACGATCCTCTTTATCCAGCATGGCATGACAAACACGGTCCGCCCGAGCCAGTATGGCATGGGCGTCGGAATTGTCCTGGCGGGCCCGGTACAGCTCAGACCGCAATTCCTGTTGGCGAGAAGTGGCTTCTTGCAACTGCCGCTCCAGATCCGTGATTTGGCGAAGGGCCTGGGCGTGGGAGTCGCGCAGGTGGTCGCGGTTGTCTCGCACCTTATCCAGGTCTTGGGACACCTGGCGGAGCCGGGTACGAAGATGCGTAAGCTCCCGAGACATGTCCGGAATTTTGGCAGATTGCTGTTTCAGCTGTTCTAACTGTTGAACTGCGGAGTGACAAGAAATAAAAACTGTAAGCAACTGGGCCATCACGTAAGAGGAGACGAGGCACTCACGCTGAATCTTGGATCGTTGGACCAATTCCTGATTGGCAGACCGGAGAGGTTCGACGACGTCTTCCAACATGCGGAGGCGGTTGCGCTCTCCCGTCAGGACGGCGACTTGGCATTCGAGATCTGCCACCTTTTCTTGGAGATTGATTATTTCGGGAGATGGACCCCGAACGGCGGCTTCATCAGCCCGGCGGTTGGCAGCGGCGAGTTGACGGACCAAGTCGGCTTGGATTTGCTCCAAGCCATCCACCTGGGCGGTCAACACGTCCAGCTTTTTTTCCATCCCCGCCGTTTCGGAGATCGGGGTGGATGGCGCGGCCGCTCGTTGTAGAGCGTCCGTGAGCTGACCCACTATGGCCCTGAGGCGGGCCACCTCATCCTCCGCTGTTTTGCGACCGAGTTTCAGCTCGGCGACCCGGGGGTTCAGGCGGTCCAACATCGCGCAAGAAGTTTTGAAGCTCTGAGACAGAGCTTCATAGTTGTCCTGGCAGGGTCGAAGTTCCGCCCGAAGGGAAGAAACGACGACTTTCAGTCTGTCTCGGTCGCCGCAGGATTGGCCGTGAACGCGGAGCGCAGCCTCGGCGTCAGCGGTCGACAGCACCAGATCGGGGGTGCGAGATGATTTCGGCGGTTTTGCGATCTCCACCCCGCTGGCAGGCGAGTCGTCGTCCACGAGAACAAGGCGGCAGACGTTGGCCTTGTCAATTTGCAAGACTGGAGGTGAATCAAGACAATGTTAGTATTGGTGAGCATGCTTGCTGGCCAGTGTGGAGACCGACCGAGTTATGGAGATATTATGAAGTGGTGGGGTGACGTACCAAAGCGAGGCATGGATGTGCGGTATCGGGTCAAGTGAGTTCGAGTGAGATCGTGTCCCGACCGTTGTGCGGCCGTGTCGCGACTCAGGGGCGGCTGTGGTGAAGCGACTTACGAAATAATACAAAGTACTTTTCAAAGGGCGCATTCTGATTGGCGGAAATACGGGCCAAGGGTGTGGGCGCCGGATAGACACCGCCGAGGAAGTCTACAAGCGGCCAAGCGGCGCTAGGCTAGAAATCAAGTCGGCGGACCTGACAAGGGGCGAAGATAGTCGGACAAGTGGGCTGAGCAGACGGAAGGACTATGGAGGTTTGACGGCCAAGATGGCGGACTGTTCGTAAGGATAGAATGAAGGGAGCCTGAAAGAAGAGGATTGTTCTAGTGGAAGGAGTAGGCACCGGGATCGTAGGAGAGGCTGCCAAGGGATTGCTAGCGTCAGCGGCCGGGAGGCGCGGATGGGTGGCTATCCGGCCGAGCCGGCCAGGTACAATGTACCATTCGGACTGGTACCATATGGGTTCGGTGTGCCGGCCGGGTCGGTACCATTTGGGGTTGGTGTACCGGCCGGACCGGTACACAAAGTCGGAGTTAGCCGGGTTGCGTTGGGTAAGGTATATGACTGGTCAGCCGTGTTATTTGAGGTAGGTTACACAAAGGGAGTATTGGGCATAGGATAAATCAGTATACGTTTCGCTTTCTTAGACGCAAGTCGCTTTTATTGGTTCACGGCAGAGGGCTAACAAGGTCCCCTCTTGCTGTTATTGGTTTGCCCGGGGGAGGTTAAGTTAACCCACCGGAAGTCCCCTGACCGGGAGTCGCGGCGACTTCGTATACTCACCTCAAGTCGCCCGTGTTTTGAGCACGGTATTAAGTATTGGGAAGTGGTGACATTTTGGCCTTCTGTGAAAGAGTGTGGAGTTATATCTACTTTACGTACACATTTGGATTCGCCCTTCATTGTTATTGGTTTAGCTGGCCGATTGATTATTCTCGGTCCAGCCGGCACTATACAAACTTCAAGTGTCTTATTGGTTTAGCTGGCCGATCGACTATTCTCGGCCAGCCGGCACTATACAAAGTTCAAGTGTATTGCCAGACGAGCTCCCCGGTGACGATTTCCGCCCAGGAGCTACCCCTAGTCCTAACCCTCATCTCCCTATTGAACGGATTTACACTTTTCGCCCTAGGGTCCACCAGGAGAGCTAACCACCCAGTACTGACGGGTACACAAGGTGAGCTTTTAACATGCAACATTCGAGCAGTCGCGATCAAGCGGATGAAAGCGACCGATCCAGCCGGCCGGAAGCCGGATCGGATCATGATTTCGGATGGACGGAGTACCCCCCTCCGGTAGTCAGTCGTCTGGGACCCCCGTGGGTGTTCGCGTCTCAGGAAGATTTTCTGAGAGCGACTACACCACAATGGTGCGCGTGCCCGGATCTCTTGGTGACCCTGGATATCACCGCGAGTTCCTAGCGGGCGAAAGACCTAAACCTGTCAAATTTGTTGACGATGTTGTGTCGGGTGCATTGGGGGAAGGCATATCGCCCCAATGCTGCTGAAGATGGAAGGATGCGATGGTCGCCTCGGATTGGGGGAGTTCGAGGTTGACATTAAAGAAGAAG
>MIQA02001065.1:0-23076 GCA_001887855.2 Sclerospora graminicola | reverse complement strand
GTAGGGTAAAAAGGATAATAAAATGTATTATTAAGTTATTAAGTTCTGAATCGTACTTTATAACCTAAATTTGTATGTAGTGGTCCACGCTGTTTTGCTAACTTGGAATTTCATTTTCACTGAAAACTGTCTTCGAATTCCAACACTCCTTCCAAAACTCCGGGACCTCCATGCAACCACATGCAATTTTCCACATCGCCACAGGTACGTAACTTCATTCTATACCATCCAGCTTTGTGATGCCAGCTAGTTTCAACCACAACCGATAAGAATCAATAAAGAAAACTTAAATCAATCCAATTTGGTCACGTAACTCTCCAATCCTTGCAGCGCTCAACGTTTTCGTCAAAAGATCGGCCACCATATCAGCACTCGATACGTGCTCCGGCCTCATCTTGCCGTTCCTTGTGTAATCTTTCACGAACTTCAATTTCACATCAACGTGCTTTGTACTTGCAGCACTTGCTTCATTTAACAATTGTTTAACGGCAGCCTGATTGTCTATCTTCAAGACAATCGGCGCCCGTGAATTTACAACAATTTCACCAAGCAACTCTCTTATCCCCAGAGCTTGCTTTCCACCGACAGCGGCAGCCACGAATTCTGCCCCGGCTGTCGAAAGCGCAACTGCACCTTGCTTCTTGCAACTCCATCCTGTCACAATGCCATTTACGAAAATCACACTCGCGCTGATGATTTTGCGATCGCCCTTATCGGCCGCAAAATCAGCATCACTGTAGCTAACTATGCGCACAGGCATAGCTTCGCCACCATCATGTTTCAGTCTCAATTTCAGAGTCTCTGTACCCTTGAGGTACCTTGCGACTCGCTTCGCCATTTTGAAATCGAAAAATGTCGGCGCATGTGTCCGCCTCGTCACCTTGTGCACTGAAAATGCAATGGCCGGACGCGAACACCGTGAGATCCACAATAGACTGCCATTCAACGATTGAAATTCCCTGATTGTAGGTTTTTTTCCGTCCTTAATCGTCGTTAGGCGTGAGTCCAAACTTTCAGGAATTTCATCCTCCATAACTGGGGTCCTCACGATGTTCGCATCCTTGAGGCCATGCTTATCCAACATTTCGTCAATTGTAATCTCTTGGTCAATCCAATATCCAGTCTCCGGATCTCCTCCGATCCGCATACCCAAGAATTTCTCGACCTTTCCAAGGTCTTTCAGTTCCAGAACAGCCATTTCTTTAAAGAAATTTTCAACCAATTTTTCATCAGTGGCGGTCGCTAGTAGGTCGTCAACATAGACTCCCACTAGGACCGAACCACTGTCATCACTTCGGACAAAAATGCAAGTGTCAGTGAGACACTGCATGAACTTTAACTCCACAAGGGTGTCTCTCAGTAACTCGTACCAGAGACGCCCTGCCTGCTTTAATCCATAGAGATTTCTTTCCAACTTCAGTACCACTTCAACTTCCGTCTTTGTGCCTAGTTCTTCGAGTTTTTCTTTCGGTATCTCCATTCCTTTCGGCACCTTTAGATGTATTTCACAATATTCTTCTGTAGCTGCCTTCGGGTAAGCGCTAGGAACATCACCGTGCCGTGCAGGCACCTTCCAGATGATTGCCATAACCGAAATCATCTTCACGTTATTTAAATCCATCACCGTTGAAAAAGTAAAGAAATAATCTTCACCGAAAATTTGGCGATCGCCCCGGGCTACGAGCCGAGCCTTTCGGCGCTCAACAGTCCCATCAGCCTTCATCTTGGTCTTGTATACCTACTTCGTGGGCAAGGGTTTCTTGTCGTCCCTCTTCCGGACAATTTTCCAAGTCCCCAATTTCTGCAGAGATCGTTATTCGGCGTCTTCTGCTTCTTTCCATTCGCTCGACAACTTGCCCTTATGGGCCTCGAAATAGCTCGTCGGGTCGGGTTCGGACGCCGCTGCACGGCTTTCACCCGCCCCCGACTCGACAACCGCAAAAGCACACAGGAGATTTTCTTCCTCTTCACTTAAAGTTTTCGGGATCGCTGCGCCTGGTACTTGTCCTGCCGGGGCACCTTCGGTTTTGTCTCCTTCCGAAATGCCTACCCGGTCCTCAGGTTTCTTCTTTGCCTTCCCCTTTTGTCTTAACTTCTCGAGCGCCGCCGCCTTCGGTGTCGCCTTCATCTTGCGGCCTGACTTCCGTGTTCCAGCCTGTTCACGTTCCTTGACGCGCCCTGTGGACCCATCTTGCTTGGGTCTCGCGGCTTTCGCATGCGCTTCGCGTTCAGGTGCCCCTTCTTCGGGGTCACTCAGCAGCTTTGTGATTTGCTTGTTTGCGGTGTCACTCAGAGTTTCAATCTGCGTAACGTGTCTTGTAGTCGTTACGACACGATCAACAAAACTTTGTATCCTTTTGTTTCGTCGCTTTTCCCCAAAATCAGAGCCCTCTCTGCGTGCTTCGCAAGCGATTTCGAACGCGGATCCCTGTATACCATGCACGGGGATCCAAAAACCACAATGTCTCCAATATTCGTCGGTTTTTTCGTAAGCATCTGGATCGGGAGTGCCCTTCCAGGGTTTGCCCTGGTCGGCCTGCGGTTGAGTATGTACGTGGCATACTCCGCCGCCTCCGTCCAGAAAGTTAAGGGCACACCCGATCCAAAAATCATGCACCGGACCATGTTAAAAATGGTCCGGTTCATTCGTTCGGCCTTGCCGTTTGACGCTGGTGTGCCGGCCTCAGTAATCTGGCGCCGCACACCCGTCTGCTTGCAAAATAAATCGACGGTCCGATACTCTCCTCCACCGTCTGTGCGCAAAACGTGAATACGGCAGTCGAATTCTTTTCAAACCAGCATAAGAAATGCTCGAACATCTTTGCGGCACGATCTTTCGTTCGTGCCGCAAAAACGCGCACGTAATTGCTGTAGTGATCCACAAACACTACGAGAAATCTATTTCCACGCCGATCGCGTGGGGTTATCGGGCCTTTCAAATCGCTGCATATCACCCCACCCACGCGATCAATTGTGTGTGCTTTCCAGAGTCTTGCTTGGGCTGTTTCGACTTGTGCCCCTTTCCCTCTGCGCAGGTCAGGCAATTTGGACGTGAATGGTCCGTAATTTTGATGCCTGACCTCGGATCTCGGGCCAATTTTTCGACTGCGTCGTAGGAGATATGCCCGAGCCGCGCATGGAAGTGATGTAGGGTGCCTTCTTGCACTTCATCCCCTACATCACTTTGGGCTACATTCATGACCATATTCGAGAATGTTTTGACGCAATCAAGCGGTCTGTCCGCGCGCAAATAAGCCACAAACACAGAACCGTAAACTTCAACATCAAATAAAACTTGATTCCGAAAAGCTAATTCCATTTTCTTTCCATTATCTCTTAAAATACACCCTTTCTTACGCAAACAGCCCAGAGATATGAGGTTATTTGCCAATTTTGGCGCAAAGAAGACCTCCGTAAGCGTAATCTTGGTGTTCCTTCCAGAAATACACCAAGATTACGCTTACGGAGGTCTTCTTTGCGCCAAAATTGGCAAATAAGTTCCTTCCGGAAATATCGCTTGCGCGCAACGTAACTTGGCCAACCTTGGTCACCTGTAGTGTCCCCCCATCCGGAAGCGTTAGCGCGTCATTTTGACCACATTCACGCGCATCTTCCAGGAGCCTTTCGTCGGATATTAAATGCCGACTCGCTCCGCTATCCACAATCCACAAATTTTCTTCAAAGACTTTCTTTTCGGCGCCTTCTGCCGCGCTCTCACTTGTGGATAAAACGAAACGTTTCTCTGAATATTTAGGGCCTTGCCGCCCGCCTTTTTGGCTCCTTTGGTTGCCTCTCTTGAGCTCTTGCTGCGGACAATTTCGTTTAATACGTCCTTCAAGGCCACAGCCGTAGCACACGCGTTTACCACCCTGTTCGTGTACAGAATTCACAGCAGGTCTTCCGAAACTTTGACGCTTAAATTTGTGGGATTCGTCATCCAGTTCTTGCGCCCAGGAGATCAATTCCTGCGTGTGCTGCAGGTAGTCTTGCCTTTGCGGATTGTACCGCACCATCAACGCAATTTTTAGTCTTGGTGCCGCGAATTTCACAATGTTCTCCACAATTAACCGCTCACCGGAATCGCTCTCGCGAGCTAATGCAACCAGGTATAAGAAATGTTCGGTCCAGGACCTTCTGGGGTCCTTTTCCGCGGCGAAAAGTTGAGCTGCCTGATAGTGTGAGATGTTCATCTTGAACGCGCTCAGCATTTGTATCAGCACAAAGTACAAACCTAGTGACACCTGCCACCAGGTGCCAATATTGGCCTGGAAATACTTGAGTGCAACACCTTCCAGGTGCTCCCCCAACTTGTTGACCTTCAAATGCTCATTCCATACAAAACCGGAAGCGATTTTATCAATTTCAACAGCTTCAATGAAAAGATACGCCCATTGCTTGAAACCCGACCCTAGGCCTGCGTAAATTTCGGCTCCAGAAAAATTTTGCACACTTAACTTTGGGATTTTGACCCCGTTCGCATTCGCCACTGGGTTGCCGCCTAATTTCCCAGGCGCACCCATGCCGGCTGCCACTCCAGGCACTCCTATTCCGGCCGCCATCCCCGGTATATTCAGCCCCGGCGCTTGCATCGGTGGTGGGGTCTCTTCGCCGCCCCTCAGACCACCCCTGCGCCCAATACCGTCTTCACCACCGACGTCGTTCAGGGTCATGTTCATCCCGAACGGCCCGTGGTTTTTCAGGGTGTCCCTAAAAGCACTCGCATACTCGGATTCCTTGTTGGACCCTGGCGACGTGCTGGAAGCCGACCCTTGCGACCGCGCCTCTTCAACTGCTTCGAGGCGCCGGTCCATGCGCTTGGGGTATTCCAAGATAACCTCCATGTTCGTCTCTGCCTTTTCGGCCTTTTCATCATCCATCTTTCAACGAAAACGATAACTTAAAATTCAAAATTAAAGCGTAGTCGTAAAATACCAATAAACCACACGAGAAAACGAGATAGTCTCCAGTAATCAAACGAGAAACAAAAAATCGTATCGAGAGAGAAAACTTCAAAATCAATCACTTCCAGTAGCGTAGAATATGCGGTTAGAGACCGTAGTGCCTTGGGCTCATAACCTGTAGGAAAGTCGGTTTTCTAAGCGGCAGACACCAGCAATGTAGTGCAATCCGGCTAGAAACTGCGTGCACTCTTGTTTTTCCACTTGGATATCCGACTTAGTCATGTAGACTAAAAGAGGCGCTCTACTCCGCACCACCACTTGTAGTGACTGCTCGTAGTGTTGTAGGGTAAAAAGGATAATAAAATGTATTATTAAGTTATTAAGTTCTGAATCGTACTTTATAACCTAAAATTTGTATGTAGTGGTCCACGCTGTTTTGCTAACTTGGAATTTCATTTTCAGGGACAACTCGGTTCAAAAATGGGGCATCTGATTGGTCAGATGGTGGTCACCATCTCGGTTGGCTCAACTGACCTTGAAGAGGCCGGCTGAGTCAACAGATCCTCGGTTATAAAATTATACGGGCATTTTCAACCAAAATTCACAGATATGATTGACACTGTTTTTGTTCTCCCATTTCACTTTTTTTAAGGTGGGTGTGTCTTCTCTAACTTGGTTGGTCCTTCGGTTAGGAGTCTATAACCAAAGTGACTCAAACAGAGGTGGCATTTTCACTTAGCAGTTTCTGTCAATCTAGATATAATTACGATGATATGACAATACTAGGGACTTTTTCATTCGAAATTACATTAAGTCTTCTATTTTCGTGTACTAATTGATTCAGTAAAGAAAGGTATTCAACTTCTATAAACATGCTTGTAAAAAACAAAAGTAAATCGAAACCGAAACATCCCTGTTATTAATCCCCAAGAATAGGTGCGTTATACTCTGAGGTACTAAAACTACCATCAGCCAGCAGAAAAAACACAAGCTTTGGTGCAAATGAATTTAGGGACATAGTAACCTACACAAAATAAGCTTGTGCAAGAAGATATGTCATTCTTAAAAGATGGAACAGTAATTGATGTTGTTTGGAATAAAGAAACGATCATAAAATAACAATATTAAAGGGATGACTTCAAGAACTCTCATACCAAAATTAGGTGCCGAAAATTGTTGAAAGCGGAAAGTATTTTTTTCTTTGAGATAATAAAGATAATTCTGGAGCGCCAGACTGTCAATTGCAAACAAATGCTAGTCATGATCGAAAATCTCCTTTAAGAGTGGCGTATTTTTTTTTCGTGGTATATAATCCATGTTTTCCATTGGCTCCAGTGGTATATTTTACACATTTGTACAACTTTTGGTAAAAATTTCCCATTAACTTTACAAAATGGTAGAAAATCCCGTTTGTCCCTTTAATTTATATTAAACTTAGTGCAGACTATTTAATGAGATTAAAACGTCCATATATATATATATCAACATATTTCGGACACGTGGCTGAAGTTTATGAGTGAGTATATTTGGGTGGTTTAGAATTAACTATAACTAAATCTAACGAATATACATGATATAATAATACTCTTATTATTAGATCCGAATATACATGATCTAATTAAACTCTTGTTATTAGATCACCTCATGACTCGGTATTTACATCTGATTTCCTTGTGGGTTATAATAGCTTATAATCCAATATTCACGTTTCAGACAGTAAGTCCTAAATCAAACTGTGATATCTACACTTAAATATCACTTATGTAATGGTACCCCATTACATCACACACACCCCACGCACACACACACTTAAGGTGGTTGGCCAATAACAAAAGTTTTTTATTGGCCAATCAATTGGAGGCTCTTGTTGGTCAAAACAATCAATTGCTTATAAACCAAAATTTGACGACCAAGAAACATCATCATGGTCGGGACACGCGGCGGCGCTCTTAAAAGCACTGCTGAAAACACGAAGGAAACCTTCGCCTCAGCATCCAATGCTGAGGTGTCCATCACAAGCAGTGACGCCGCTAAAGAAGCGTCAGATGAAGAGAGACCGCGAGGCCTATTGTCTCTATTTGCAGATGCTTCTGAAGCAGCATTAAAAAGGGGCGTGAAGATGTTGCTAAGGCAACATCTAACACGTTAACGCCTGTCGAATGGCGGGTGGCGAAGAAAGCATCGTCGATGTTCGGAGACAGCTTCGACGAGACGATGGAGGAGGCGGAGCAAGTTGATGTCCCCCAAAAGACGTATAGCGAGGTTAAACCCGCTAGAAGCCCAACGCTGTCGATTACGACAGCGACGACTCTTCAATAAATGGAAGAGGAGCCAGGTCACTAGCTCCCCTGACCCTAGGCGTTCACCGAGTCGTGATGTTGACTCGGCGTGAAGTGCAGGCGGCGCTCCGCCAGCTAAGAAACATCGGACAGATGTGGGAGATGACCCCTTGGACCGATCACCACACCCCCTGTACCCCTTCTATGGTACATTGTACCCGGTATGCTATACATGTTCCTCTGTCCTATAATTCATTCCTGATGGTACTTATCAGTAGTTAAGCATACGTATATTATTATATGGGACATCTATCAGCTGTTCTTCGCAATCTCACTCACGCTCTACCTACACGTGATGAACTTATGCTCCTCTGTCTTATAATTCATTCCTAACGGTACTAATCAATGACTAATCAATCATACGCATTAACAATGGAATAGTGAGAAGAGAGACGGGTATATAAACGTCAACCAGACGAAATTGTTATCATTGAGATCAAATTGAAGTTGACTTAATCAGTGTTGTGGTCGTAGAAAGATGCGTGACGAGTTGCTGTCTGACTCTCTCAAAAAGTTTCAGCACTACCTTCTAAATGAATTAAGGAATATGGTATGGCGCTACCAGTTGCTAGACACGGCTTAGCCAGCTCCAGACACCGGCACCTCAGCCACGCCTCATTATCCGTTATTCATATCCTTGCCTGCAGTTTGTGCGGGTGCTTTAATTGTTTTTAGAACAAGAAGGGCCGCAGGACGCAACTTAAGGCGCTGATGCCCATCACCGCAATGACACCGGGGATGTTTGTACTAATTTATTTTCGTGGGTAGCGGAAATTGCGGGATATTGGAGCAGTGCCACGCGCTCATATTGATATCAAAATTGATATTGTGCTCTTAGTGAACTATATGCAGCACACTTCATCGTCGTTCTTGGCACTGGAATATACTCCGTGCAATTTCAAAGATCTACTATCTGCTTCACCTTGAAGATACAAATATCGAGGATCGTGGCAAGTCCAAGGAAAAGACAGTGTCCATCTCGACGTGGTACATTGTACCAATGTCGAACAGGGTGCGTGAATATTATACCTGACAGAAGTACTTCTGAATCGTCGTATCGTACGGAACCGCATGTTATGTACGATGTAACCCCAGGGCAGGTCATGGCACCCGACAGTGTCGGTCATCGCAAACTTGACTGTCAGTATGCGTTGTTTGACACCAACGCCCTGAATGACAGAAGACATCCGTGAACGTCGATTCGATCGAAGTACAGACGATAGACTCTGTACTTTATCGACATTTTCTTTCATGCTCTTTATTTGACGAACCGGAAAAGGTCGCGGAAGAACAGGAGCGACAAAAACGCCTTGACACAAAGTTGGAACACCTTTGTTGAAAACTACAACAAAGGTCAAGACGAATATGTGAATCAAATTCACATCATGCTCGAGCACTTCTTAAAGCACTCGCGTGCCGGCAAAATGGAATCCATCTATTTTTCCTGCCTTCGGAAAGGGATACCGCAAGGTGTCCCTTTACATGTTGGTTGCCCTCGTTGCGTGAGAGGCGCTCCTCGCATGATCGATGAGGGGTTGCGGGGGCACTGTGGTTACTAAGTACCCTCCGAGATCATGGATATTATTGAAGCCCTGCCCTTCATGCATCAACACCTAGTGATGATGCGGATTCGAATTACGAGTTTGAGGAGAAGTATCGTTCCTCAGAAGGTAGCCCTCAGAACCTCGAGCGGCTCCCAAGAGTCAAAATCATGGGAGTAACCAAATTAGCGTACCTAGTACTCGGTACGATGCCCTTCTTTACAAGGAATCGAGCGCTTCGAAAGTAAGCGCTCGAGAATATACCGCTGATTCCCCTGATTACCAATCCGGCGGCGGAGGCTGATAGCATCCTCGCCGTAGTTGTTGCGGAGCATGGTTCGCAGCTCCGCAAAATCGAGAGGGTTAAGGCTGGGCTGAGCGGCGATATGTCTTAATCCATGAAGGCATATCGTTCCCTTCGAGATGCATGGCCTGATGGGCGCGCATGTTGCCCTTCAGCAGAAGAATGATCTTCTGCTGGTCGAGCTTGACCGTCAAAAGTCGAAGATTGAGAGTCTCCGGGCTACGGACAATCGACTGGAGGCCGATTACAAGTCTCTTTTGAAAGATTGGAAGAAGCACGGCATTCGCCGTAGGGATGCGTCTAGTCATAAGACGGAGACCAAAGGTAAGGCTTAACTGCTTTAACCTCACTTGCTTTTGACACCGCTCGTTCTTTGGCTTTGTCACTGCTTTCATTAGCGCATCGTGGGTAACTAGAGGATAAAAAAAATGGAAGTCGTCTTGCCGTGGGCGTAACTGTTGTCCTTCAACATTTTCCGCTTGAGGGTCAATAGTTTGCATCGCACTACCACTCCCTCCTCTTCCGAAAAAACCAGGCTTCACCGAGAGAGAATATCCGCCCATTAGTTGGACAGATCAGCAATATGTGTGATCTCGTAAACCAAGCCAGCCATAGTCATGGCCCATCGTTGTTGTTTGCCACAACCATGGGCTTTGACTTCAGAGTCGAGAGAAAATATGTAGATCAAGTTATTATGGTCACAGAATAGGTGAAACCCATGCCGAGCGGACCAACCGGTTCATGATCAAAACCAAATGCAAACCATTTACTTTCATGATTAACAAGGAGCTGATGGTTTAGATTGATGATATCCTCGTGCGTGCAAGGACGCCGACCACATTTCTTGATGTACGATTTTCTGAACGAATTTGCACACACCAATTGAAGCTTAGTCTACTCGAGAGCGTTTGGTTAAGACCAAATGGTGTGGCCGCAACTTCAGCGGAGAAGGTATTGCGCATGACCCTGAACGATTGAGTGCAACTACCTACCACAGCGGCCGATCTCCAGTTTTTTGTGTGCATCGGGTGGCTGCGGGAAACTCTAGTGTATTTTGCTAGGATTATGGAACCTCCCCAGCGCAATTAGATAGCGCACTCCACGAAATCGATAGAACGAAGCGTTTGGTCGGGTATTCAACTGGATTGGATGGACGACAACAGCCAGCACTTTGATCTGGCTAAGAAAAACCTTACCCACTCACAACTACAAAGGTAGATATCATCTTCACAGGCTGCTTGCAGTTGACGGATCGGGTATGTACCCGCTATCGGAATCTTTATAGCAATGATTGGCCGATAGTCAATCGTGAGTCCGGTTTGGCTACAGGTATTGCGGCACAAGCCCAAAGACTCATGTTGTTCCGCCGAATGTACCCCATTTCTTCCTAGCGCTTCGAGTATCAGTGCAAGAAATCACGTTCGGCTGGAGCAATCGACGTGGCTTCGTCCTGAACGGTTTTTCTCCATCATTCAAGGTGATCCGTAGTGTTCCTATATTAGTGCAAAAAAAAGTCACGGGATGTGCTCTCATATCCGACATCACTGCTGGCCGCCTCTTCGAAAAGCCTCCGCAATTATACCTACTAGTATAAAGCTTCGTCACTAACACCGGGTTCGTCAGCAAGTTCAAATGGGTCGGTATCAACCATTGGGGAGCTGACAGCCAGAAGCTCCAGATGTCTATTGACATCAATTCCCAAAGTGACCAATGTGCCATTACCCAGCAAGAAATATTGCTCATTGGCCTGCATGACCAAAAACGTGATTCTACCACTCCGGCATTTGTTTGAAGCTGTATATCGCCAGTAAACTCTTCTGTGCCTACGGTCATACAGTCACACCTCCTTATGTGGCGTACTCACGAATTCGAGTGGTCCAGGTATAGAAACGCCATTTATGGGGGTGGGGGTGAGATACGGTACTACTTGGTGTCTAAAAAAAGTGTGCTGGAACTTGGGACATGTCGTCTTGTTTCTTCTCGTGTGCATTAGCTTTAACTTGCTCCCCAATTGCTTGGAGTATTACGCAAGCCGCAGGTCATTGTGAGAAAGAGCATGGGAAATTGTTTGATTTATTCTTGGGCTCTCGTAGGCAACAAGGAGGCGGCTGAGGAGATTTTGGAGCAAGGGGTGAATAATGATGCCCTGAAGCCGACGCAGAAAGATAAAATCCTGAAGCGAATTATTGTAGTTAGAGCAGATTACCCACAATATACAGTAAAGCCCATGATAGGTTCGAAAATGGTACAGTGTGCCGTCAAAGTATACAAGTACAAAAGTACACAGAAGCCACTGTTATCTCTTTAGCTTTTCAACGTCAACTATCATTGTGAGCACATTAAAACTCAACAGAAGATGTCTATATTTTACCATTTACTTGATCAGATCACTGGAACGGTCGGTTGGTTTGCTTTTTATCGAAGATGCCGATTGACCCATTTATTTCCTTTTGGAGCCGACTATTTCGTGCATTTTGAGACACTTGTGTTCTCGTTGTGCAGCTGCTTCCTACTCTGTTGGATCATAGAACTGGTGAATTGTTTCCGTTGTAAAACCGCTTGACTTGCTTGCAGACGTCGTTGTTGCATCGCACTGGAATGTTTCGTGCCGCACGCTTCCAAAAAAGTTTGCGATAAAAAAACGCCGTCGATGGACGATCGTCATCACAGTATTTTGAGCCCTGTAAATGTTTGTTTAGTTACCGTGAAATATATAGTCTTCTGTAAACTCGTACAGAGAGATGTAGCTTTGGGGTGGCACCTGCTGCATCTTTAATGATATCTATTGCTAAATTCAAGAGAGAATTTCTAAAGTACTTAAGTATATTGGTACAGTAGTATAAGCCTCCGTTGACGCAAACAAGAATAAATTTGTGCGCGTTAAGTCAATAGCGATATGGAATGTGAAATTACCGTTAATAAAAATCGGAGGTGCTTACCTATGAATTGATCGTTGTTAAAAAAACAACTTTTGATCATGTTTTGTTCTCTATTGGCTGTTGTACCATATTCGAACCTATCATCGGTTTTACTGTATATTGAGGGTGAGTCTATGGTTTTGGGGGTGATTATAAAGGCGCCCGTTCTTAAATTTATTGTATTGACCTATTATATAAAGTCTATTCTAATATAAGATCTAATATTATAAGGGAAACACTAAGGGCACCGCCTAAAATTGAATTGGGCACCAAAAAACGGACTTAGCCGAATTTATAGTGTAAATGTAACCTACAAAAAAAGTCTGGATCTCAATTACTTCTTGCATCGACTATTCGGTTCATCAAAGTTTTATACCTCTTCATACACATGTCAAGTTTCTTGTCATGCGAGACATCACCTTTGTTGCGGTCTCTGTGATGCACTCATTTGCTACCGTAAACTAAGTATTTGGATCAGTTCAATAAAAAATGACTTACAGAAATACCACCACAAGTACTAGTAGGACGATATTTTGTGCCATAACTTATAGTACCAACGAAAAGTCGTTTCGATTGCAATTATAATACAGTAGTTTACTTATTCACTCTCCAATTTACCATGTACGAAAATTATTTGGCTTTGTTTCAGAAGAACGATATGCTAATGAAAGCAGTTTATTCTTTATAATAGGTAATTTCCTTCCGGCTACTATATACTTGTTTTTTCTCTAAAAAAAAGCGTTCAATATCATGTCAGAAAATACTATTTACTGAAAGCAGCAAACCGCGAAGATCAATGTACTTTTTTGCCCCACCAACACCCTTGCGGATTATTATCTCGACTTATCCCATCTCTCGCGTAACTTCGAATAACTCCCTCCTAGCCTTTCAATAACACTGGAAGCATTCCTGCGCAGCAAGCTTTCTGAACTTATTAGGAGATTACCCATTTTGTGGGTGCAACCTCTAGATGCCCTGTTAATTCGCATCTATTTCTCACTCTGTTTTGCGCAGAATTTCTTGCCAGTTTTGTCAACTCTGAGTATTTTCAACTGCCAAACTCGCGTGATGCAGATTGCAGTATTTATAGCTTAAAAAAGGGAGGGACGGCATGAAAGATCTAATTTATTTACTAGATAAACTAAGATTAACTGGTATAAAAACACATTTGCTAGAGATAGTTGGTTTTATTGTTAAATGTTTTTCAGGCTGCAACTACCAGAGAAATTGATAATTTGCTGCGAAAGTTAAAACCTTCTTCGACTTTATTGCCAACTAGACTGCAAAACTATTCCCGTCATACTATTTAAGTTATTTTAACACGCTAGTGGACGGACAGCATTTGTGTTTTGCTAAATCGACGATCGAAGCAAAGTATAAAATGGTGTTTAAAGGAACGAAGTACCACAGCATATGACAGCGTTGGTTCGTCGCATGCAATAATCTTCTTCCATGATACCATTACATTAATAACTTAGTTTAATTGATTTGGTTGAAATATTTTTAATAGACTTGCGTCCTCGTTTCATTCAAACGCACGTGTTGTCATTCTACGTCGAGAATATATAGTTCTGTACAAGGTTTTGCCATAGAGTCAGTATGTCGTGAATAAATTCGATTTAATTCGACCAAGTCCGATTGGGTGCCCAAATCAATTTTATGCGGTGCCCTTCGTGTTTCCCTATTATAAAGTCAAACTATTCGGAGATAATATAGCCCCATATATACTTATAGCGATCAGTTCCTAATCTGCTACTTCAACCTCACACCGTTGAACCAAATAGGACTAAATCGAATCAAGTCACTAAGTGAACGCGTCATCACGATGGAAGACCCAGGGCCAGGGGACGGTCCCCCACCGGACCCCGTGGCTCAACGAGGGTCACATGAGTCAATACCGGGGAGAGCAGAGAGCAGCGGCGAAGTCTCCGATAGAAGAGATCGTGCCGGACTCCCAGGAGTCGGTTAAGGATCCCCAGCCGGAGTTCTAACCACAACCGGTATTTACAGCAGTATTACCGAAAACAATCCAGGGAACTAATTTAGGTAGTACTACAGTATCGACTGTGGTACCACCTACAAAAAAGGACAACGGTATTACGCAGAGTGAAGTAACGGAGGCACACACCGAGAATCGGCAGACGGTGGTCCAAGGTGTGACTAATCAGCACAGCTCAGTAGTAAACAAATCACCAAATCCTCAAGGGAACAGCCCTAACAAAGGCGATCAGTCCACACTTCAAACTAAGGAAGCTGAAACATTGCCTACAAATTCTACCAAAGACCATAATGGAAAAATATATGATACGTGCCCTGGCGAATGGGATGAAAGAGTCCTCACAGTCACACCCCCGAGTCCAAGCATGGGGGGACCTGCTGCAAGAAATCTATAACAAGATTCACATCAAAGTGAAGGGGTCAGTATCACGACTATCTCTTTGCGCGAAAAGTTTGCCGCAGCTGAAACCTAAAGAGACCGAGAGACTCCTTGATCTCTTTGAAGTGATTGTTATTAAGAACAATAAGGATAGATCACTATGGAAACAACGTGTCATAGGAGCATCACTAAACGCGCAGAAATCCAGCCTCAAATTTGAAACTATACTATGGAAATCACTAGGGCAGGAAAACGTCAAAAGTGAAACTCCACTGGCCACACCTCTTAAGGATTGGGCCCAGAAGATATCTAGAGGCAAATAAAAGCCTACCACCCAGGAGACCGTGCAGAAACCGTTTCCCTTCAAAACGTCTGTATACTCAAGTACAGAAATTGAGGAGCTGCGTAAAATCTGTGAACTGGATTATGGGAAGAATGTACCACAAAAATGCAGAGAGGGAACCAAATCGGAATGGATAATAGACCAGGGGCTTGTTGAAGGCAACATATTGGCGCGATAATTGCCGCAATTTATTAAGCGAATAATGTCCTTTGGAGAACAAGTGCGGTTGGTTCAAAAAATCCGGGCACAAGTGGAGGGCTGTTTGATATTAGATCCCCAAGGAGAAAGTCCAATAAAGGAAGCATTTTTAAACACACGAAGTATACAGGAAAGTATCACCACGGCGGCCACGGCAAGAGGTTCAGGATCAAAGGAGGTATGGGCTATGATAGCACAAGTGAAGACGATTAGCTACAATGCAGCGAAACACGCACTATATATATTTTTTACACGTGACATTGCAGAAAAAATTGATGGAATCAAGGTCCCGTTTCACCGGATGGATCACATCATCAAAAACATACATCATAAGAAACTCAGACAAAAAGGAAGTGCATGGGATCAGCAGGTTGATACTAACGGAGAAAGGTATGATCATCAAGGGAAATATACCTGAATACTCAAGAATATAACCAGATCGGTAGATCTGGTTAAATTTTATGCGATGTTATATAAAATTTTAAAAGTGGAGTTTCAGGTGGAAGATCTCGATAAAGGTGGACCCTTTTCGACGACCTCCACGGAATGGGAACTAACTTTTTTTACTGAATCATGTCCACAAGCGTTACAGGGAGTACTGCGTATTGGCTGGATGGATATGATTGTCGTAGTGGAATATCCTTCTATGCGTGGTAGACGCCAATGTTTACGATGTGGACTTGCAGGTCATCCGAAGCGGGTCTGTACAGAGTCTATCATACTGTTACAACAAACCCATTGCATCCATACTACGGCTACAGCAATTCAAGCTTTAGAATTGCCAAATCCAACGTTCTTAAGTATGGGTGAAATAAAAGAAGCTGTGGAGACGACTCGTTGCCTCCAGAACCAACCACCAGAGACACCATTGTCCACAGAAGAAACAACAACACATGAAACGCAGGCTGGGACGGAAGGAGAACCAACAACTGAGGAAAATAGTGACAAACAACATGGCGACTCACGATTGGATACATCGCAGGAAATGAACGAGCCCGTAGTGAAGCAGAGGGATGAAAAGAAGACAGAAGACGTAAAGGACCAAGTCTTCAGTGAGATTCAATCGACAAAATCACCTCATAATGGCAAAGAGGTGGATAACAGTGGGCAGCCCCGGAGCATCAGAGCCCCCACAAAGAAAACGGGTAAGTCATCACCTTCACAACCCACCCAGACAGGGAAAATCGATATCCGCAGCAATCGCCGGATCCTCGCGTTCACATTCACCACAACATGACCGAAACAAGGACACGGGTGGAACAAAGGTATTACCGTCAGTATCAAGGATACAGCCCAAACCTCACCTCATACATCGACCCATTCACAAACTCAATCGCAAACGGTCAAGGCTCAACCCCCTATATCAACACTGAATCACCATTAGCAAAAGCAGACACACACTTGAAAGGGAAAGTTGAAGTCCAGCGTAAACAGAAATTAAACACGGATCTCCTCATAAAAGAAAACATATGAAAGGAACAAAAGAACAAATTGTTAGCAGAGGTTGACAAGGTACAAGGAAGCGTTCACTTACCGCAAAATGCTATAGTTCCGGAGTACAACCTGGATAGTATCACTACAATTGCACCAGTGGCGCAAATTTTTGGAGTGCAGGAGACTGATACCCAGCGACAGGAAACTGTCAAGTCTATGCTGTCAGTCAAGCATTAACATCGACACAACAAGATAACCGCCCACCTGTCATCATCGAAAGCATGGCGGCAGCCTTGAAGATGGGATGTTTGAATCGTGCCCTCATTGACTTTGACCTGAAATTCCCCCATGGTATACGTAAACAAACACTATCAAGTCTTGGCAGAGGATAAGATAAAATATCAGCGAAAGAATCCAAGAAAGCTTTCATCAACTACATTACAGAGTTTGCAAACAGTGGTTCGAAGCTCACGGATATTATTGATTCCCAAGCCTGGAGAAGTAACGACACTATGGCATGTATCAGTACAATGATACAGAAGGAGATTTACGTAATCAGTTCGTTTGGCGTAATTAATGTACCGGGAGTACTCTGTTTTGTACCGGAAATACGACAAAAAATAAAATAGGAAATATTCCACCAGCGGAGAATATCCTATATCAATCAAAGATTGTATACAACGTATACACGACAAACAAAAGCAATTTGCAGGAGTGGTAGAGAAATGGCCGCTCCTCATTCATTTCGAAAAGGCTCATTACTCAGCCTTCACCTATGGAAACAGAAGCCTTGATATGAGTTGATTGGATAAATCAGATCACGAGATGGATAGCAGTGGTAATAGTGATAGTGATGTCGACAGTGATGACTATGATGGCAAAAAGGTGCCGCGTTTCAGAGTACCACTGACGGCAAAACGCATAACAGTTCACTACCAGAGCATGATGTTGATATGACTGAGGAGCTGGAAGAGAACAATAGGGGCACGTTGTCCCAATACAGCTCATCATCTTCCTCTCAGGACAATCAAGTGACGACATATAGTAGTCACTCTCCCTGGGACTCTGACTCCTGGGAGGGAGACTTTGATGATTGTTTAGCACGATTAACAATCCATCACGAGTTAAAGATGAAGATTGAGCAAATCATCCTCACTCGGGATGCCAGAATGTGTGAGGTACTATATTTTTTGACCGAAACGGTGGGACGGTTGTCACTACCAGAGTAGGAACACTTACTCCGGATTAATTTAAAACAGGAGACTGTGCGTACCTGGGTAATGAAAAAAATATTAGATCTCACTATCAATCCTAGAACAATGACAATATAAGGTATGGCAGCAACGATTACAAGATGAAGACCAATTGTTATTACAGGCTGATCCGTCATCCGGGTCAGAGTACCTGCCGTCTCAGGAAAGTCGGGACTATGGTGACAATGAACAAGAACCGTCCGTAAAACATCAGTGTGTGAGGGCCTGTGGACAGAAGAACTTACCACCACACAAGGGTGATTCAGACCCACGTCCGGTTCAAAGGGAGTTATTTGATGACTTTGAGGCCACACTTGATGGTAAAGCGAATAACATCAATACAAGTGCGCAATGATATGTTCAATGGGATGCATATAAAAATGAATGGGAACGTTATACCAAAATTACTTTCCCGTTGGTAGCTTCTCCAACGTCAATATGGAAGAGAGCAAGTCTATCTGAAGGAAATCGACTCTTACATCTTATTAAGGCATGCCCGGTTGGAAATAATTTACTCGATAGTATGGATCCACAGATCATGACAATACTAACTTCCCCATGGCGAGAAAAATGCTGGATAGAGATGATTGACCAAGGTAAAAGGGGAGAGTTAGCAGGTGTTCCAGATCCTTGGTTCAAGGAATGGGAACAACGGTTATCAAAATTGAACCACCCATCTCATCGTCAAGCTATGATGGACAGTTCACAACAATGGATTGTTTTAAAAGGAGCAAAATATGGGAATAGCCCGCTCATCATGATGTGCGCCCCAACCCAGGCTACTATTTCAGCACAGTGTCTTCTTGAGCTTTCCTGCACGCGGAAGAGTTAGCAGCAATTCTTGGTGAGGAATATCACCCAAACGACTCGATATTGATATTACTGCAGCGTCACTTTCGAGTGCGGGTAGTTGCACCACTCTATGCGGCCAGAATACAAGCTGTGATTGATGGTGATGAGAATGCGTGGGAAAATAGGGTACAATTTCTTGGTACCACATATGTACCAATTCCTACTGGTACATCTCAGGACTCAACAGATTCTAAAACAGACCGTACCCGGTCTGACCGGTACTAAGGGCACCTCTCTGAATGAGGATCACGTGGAACATGAAATGATGGATCACCACTATTTTGACTTTCCAACTATGATACATATTCCCTTCACCAATTTTTAAAGAATCACGAATATCAGCCCTTACAGACATCACCGTGGTACCAACTTTATGGAACAGGTACAATTTCGGAGCCAAAATGTTAGGGGATTTAAGACGGATGATATAAGTGCGTGGATGGCAGCATGGCGATCATTTCAAAAAGCGTCCTATCCACAATTTATTTTGCTTCAAGAAACTCACGTATCTTCGTTAGAGCTCGCAGAAAATTTAGAACGTCAATGGGAAAGGTTGTGGGGTCGCAATAGCGCAGACTTACAACTATCTTATTGGAGTGTCTCACAGAAGAAAACTGGTGGTATAGCCATTCTACTGCATCCAGAGCTAGTCGATAAAGTGACTACCTGGAGGCAAGGGGAATGGACGGGACGTTTCATTGCGGTACAATAGGAACAAATTTTACTAATTAACCTATATGCACTTTCTGGGGATGCAAATTTGCGTGAAGTTTTTTTCCAACATATCAGTGAAAAGATATCAGCTGTTGAAACACCCAAGATAATGGGGGGAGACTTCAACTGTGTGGAATCGCCTATATTGAATCGAATGGGCGGTTGTCGGACTGATAAAACTGAAAGTGAAATTTTGTCCACTATGATTCGTTCAGCAGGACTTATTGATGCGCACACTCTACAAGAATCAGTACTCCTAGATGAAACGATGGTACCAATTGGTGATTTTACGTATTGTCAGGGAGTACAGGCCAGTCGTATTGACCGCTTTTACCTATCTCATAGTATTACATCACGGTTTGCACATTTGGCGGTCGCGGATACACCAGTATATTCCGATCACGAACAAGTTCTTTTCGCACTGAGAACTACGCGTAATACTACCAATACCTCCAGCCAGAAACGGAAACCCCGGTACCCATTTTCGGGGCACAATCATCCCACCATATTGGAGTATTTTAAGTCAAGGATATCACTGCATCTTCAACGGTTAACGAAAGCGTCTATCACATGGGACCAATGGCTCTTGGAATGCCAAGATGCCATCTTTCATGCAAAACGTAAAGTAACTCGACACAGACGTAGATACGTACAGCACATCCAGTCACAATTGTACGACAATGCAAGGTCTCGCAAACGAATCATTACTGCAACACAGGCACACACTCATCAAACCTTAGAGTTGAGACGAGCCAGACAGTTGCACCGGTCGATACAGAATATCCGGTGGCCATTCCGCAAAACGGTCATCTGGGAGAGGGATCAAAGAGTACATTTGCTCAACAACTGAGACCCCTTTCAGCAAAACGATTTCAATCCCAGACCGATTTGTGGCAACATGGCAAGGAATTTTGTCACAACGATCCGACCATTTACGATCGCTCAACATACTCTCCGACCTACAAGACTTTATGCCAATACCGAAAGATCGTTATGTCACAAGCGCACAAAATGAATATCTAATGGAGACTATTACTGATGATGAAGTACGGGCCGCCATTAAAGGGCTTGATAGAGGAAATGTTTCAGGTCCGGATGGGATAAGCAACGATTTTTATAAAGATTTTGTGGATGACTTGGTGGACCCTCTAGTACATGAGTTTATTATGTTGTTACTGACCAGCTTCGTTTTTACAAGCGACCATAATACCATTACGAAAGAAGGGTGACTCAAATAATGCTCTTGACTACCGACCGATCTCCCTTTTACAATCAAGCTACAAAGTTTTTGCTAAAATACTAGCAACGGTTACAGTCGTTTCTCAGACAACTGATTGGGGACACCCAACAAGGGTTTGTCCACGGACGTCGGATGGATAAAGCTGTAGCAGTTATGATGGCTATTTTACAAAACGTATCACTTCGAACAACAACGTCGATTAATGACAGTACGGGGATACTATTCCTAGATTTCGCAAAGGCATATGACTCTTTAGATCGGGACTATTTGTTTGCTACCCTTACTCTTTTTGGATTTTCGGAAGGTTTTTCATTCCACTGATGTGGTCTTTACATAAGGGGACATCAGCAGAAGTTTTAGTAAACAATGACCTTTCGAGTGTTTTTCCAGTGACCTCCGGGATAAGACAGGGATGTCCATTGGCACCCTTGTTATTTATTATAGCAGTCGAACCGTTGGCGCTAGCGATAAAGCAGTCTCCACTTATAGAAGGTCTGAGTCCGGTTGACGGACAACCGACATTGGAACATAAATTCTCCGCTTTTGTAGGATCTTCTTACGCCGTGCAGAGCAAGTGGAACCTGCTATGAGATTGGTTACGCGGTTTGGGTATCTATCAGGTCTATAAGTTCAAGTGAAGAAAAGTCACTTTTTATTTCTCGATCCAACTATAGAGTGCTCAGAATGGTATGGCATACCAGTAGTTGAACGGGATCACTTCGTGCGGTATTTTAGCTGCGAAATTGGACATGGTAATATGGATACAAGAAATTGGGCTCTCAGAATTCGAAATGTACAACGAAGATTGGTAACGGCGATACAATGCAGACTTTCTTTTGCAGACAGTGTCACTTTATTTAATGCAGTTGTTGTTCCAGCAGTCCTGTTTACTGCCAAAGTATGTGATCCTTCTGTGACTGTCATGAAGCGGCTCATACAGTTTCAAAAGAGTTTCATCTGGAAAATGAATACTAAAGATGAAGGAGGAAGTTTTAAGCATAAGATCTCGCCGAACCTAATTTACACACCTAAGCAGGCTGGAGGGGTCGGGCTGATAGCACGTCCAATTGCGATACGGGTTCAACGGTTGAAAGAAGCTGTGAAATGGCTAATTTTGTCTGATGACATTATAAGAACGCATGGATGGCATGGAAAGGAATGACTGGTGGGACTCGGGAACATATATATCTCCGAAAGTAGGTTTGAAACAAAATCTGATTCACTCCCAGTTTATTATCCAGAAACCTTCTCCTCTGCTGGAGGAGTTGGGACAATGGCTGGTGCCAGACGCTAAAGATAGTAGAAGGATATGTATCAATTATCTACCATCGTTGTATACTCAAGAGCCATCTCATGAACCTTCAAGTGGATTGGACCCAGGCCAATGGATACCGCTCACCATCGATATCGACAGCATCCCTCATCACGGATTGATGTCCTCATCGGTAGAGTCGTACTGGGGAACGTTCAGTTGGGTAGGAAACCTGTGGATTAGAGAGGCAAACGCATCCAGACTTGTAGCACGAAAATACGAAAGAATTCCAGAAGTAGCCATTTCTGCTTTACGAATTCGCCGGATTTCGCGCGATAAGTTCTGCTGGACAGTTTTATCCTGTCACCACACTCACATACGTATGCGAATTTATGTCGACGGTTGGGAGCAATCTTTCTCGCATCTCGAAGAGTGGCAGTCGGCGAGTACTTGAGCCGCTTTCCTAACCTGCGATTGTTTAACCCTCCAACGTTTCTAGCGAGTTATAACTGGCAAGTGAGAACTCCTGGAAACGTCGAAGGGGAAGATGCAGTGACAAGCTCAATGGTATCCTTAACGCAGCAAGCCAATGGGATGTATTGGAAAATCAAGTCAACGACTGACAGGAATATCGCGGAGTGGAATGTGTATCGAAATAAAGTCGTGGTTTTTTATCCGCATCCACACTTACATCTGTATCCTTGGCCCCTGCGCGATGCAACATCTTCTATATGGAGAATACCAACTCAGTTCCGGCGGTATTTCAAAAAAGTATATTGGCGGGCGATGGCTACTGCCTTGCCACAAGTTGTACAACGATGGGAAACCCGCAGATCCCAACACTCATGGTGGTCATACGTGCAAAACCAGACCCACAAGGCAATCTGGAAGCATTGTCACATGCTCTCAGAATTATGGGTATTATATAGAACGGCAACCATGCAATTGAACACATTAGATCGTAAAGAGAGTGCTCACACAACTTGTGCAATAGATGTAGAGTGTACCAGCTCTCGTACGGATGTTGCACATATTCTCTGGGGCTGTGAGAGCGCTCAACGATTCTGGGTTCGCATGATAGAACAATGGACAGGGCAATCAGCACATCCTGCACAATTACCTCAATTCAAAGAGGGGATAGCAAAGCGAACAGAACCAGTCATTTCCGAAGCATTACAACAGGAAATGTCCAACAAATTCGGGATCCTCTTATATGACTATGAGGAGCAGATGAATCGTTTATGGTGGGGAATGAGCGGAATCGCTCAGGTCTGGATGTGGCAGCTTCGGAACGAAGCCATCTTTGAAGGTAAACGGCGAAATTCATATGAATATACGGATTACATATGGAATGAATGCAAGACTTAACTGAGTCAAGTAGCGGCATTGGAACGACAACGGACTCAACTG
>MIQA02001064.1:5434-56159 GCA_001887855.2 Sclerospora graminicola | reverse complement strand
TGGGTGGTTAGCTCTCCTGGTGGACCCTAGGGCGAAAAGTGTAGATCCGTCCAATAGGGAGATGAGGGTTGGGACTAGGGTTAGCTCCTGGGCGGAAATCGTCACCGGGGAGCAGAATGGCGTTATACTTGAAAATTGTATACCGCAAAGGCTTGGCCGAGAGTAATCGATCGGCTAGCTTATCCAAAGAAAATAAAGGGGTTATTCCAATCTTATGCGTAGTCGGGAATCCAAACAATACTCCACGATCTTCGTGTTCCAAACACGGGAGACTTGAGTTGAGTATAAGTTTCACAGCGACTCCCGGTCTGGGGACTTCCGGTGGGTACCTTTCAACCTTCCCCGGGCAAACCAATAACAACTAGAGGGGACCTTGTTAATCCTCTGCTGTGGACCAATGACGACTTGTGTCTTAGAAAGCGAAACGTATACTAATTTTTATCCCTATATCCAATATAACCTTTGGTTTACCCTACCCAAAATAACCTGACCAGCTTGACCTGCCGTTAAATCCGCGCTCCGCTAGTTAGTAGTGGAACGAAACGAACGGTGGTCATTAGGACGGAACCCAAAGTGCTACCAGGTAGATGTTACATAATTACACGGTAAAAAAGTGTAGGTGAAGAAGCGTGCGATTAGAATAGGAACAAATGTGATTTGTCCCTCGATAGTTTAATTAGTATTAAACTTAGGAGCATACTATTTAATAGATTAAATAGCCCCTTAGTTATATATATGTGGATATACAACAAAGACACGTGGCTGCACGGTGGTATGTTGAAGAGTGAATATATTATGAGTGGTTTCGAGTTAATTACTATAATTATAACTAATCATACAAACATGTAATATAAAACTGATCTAATAATACTCTTATTATTAGATCTCCTCTTGAATTCGGTATTTACATCCGAATCGGATTTCCTTGTGGACTATAATAAGAATATTCACATTTCAGACAATACGTCTGAAATTGAACTATTACTTCCTCCGTCCCAAAATACAAGGCGCAGTCGCAGTTAAGCATGTCCCAAACTATAAGGCAGAGTATCGATGCAGACTTGACTTAATTATACCCACAAGCTCCGCTAAAGTACGAACGTTGGTTCGTGCGTGGAGACAAAAGTACGATGGTCTTGGCGAAATTTGCTGCTAACTCGTCGTTCAAGCGTGGTCTGTCACGTCTCCCACACTCCCCGTCGTGTGTAGAGCCCGCTTGGATTTATTCACTCGCGCATTTTCAAAGGCGGAAGAGCGATCGCTCGGACAGTCAAACTTGCCGATAAAGCAGGCACAAGTCCCATTGGAAGGCAAAGTTTCGTGGCCGCCACATATATACGGGCAAGTACGGCTCTGCGCTCGTCTGTGGTCAAGTTATTGCGCGTTTGTGAGGGTTATGAGCGGCGCTGCGTCATTTTTAAAATGTGGAGGCTTGGGAACCCCAACTTTTGATCGTCATATCTCATGGTCTAGAGCGTCAATCGCGTCGCTTTAAAAACCTCCGCCAATCAGCAATAAAAGCGCTTTCTTTTCCGCCAATCAACAGCATGTAGTAGTTTCTGGGAGCCTTAATCGAGAATTTTGAAAAATCACTGCATTATATTTTGGGACGGAGGAAGTATATTTACACTGAAATATCACTTATGTAATGGTACCCCACAACAGCTTGTATATGGATTCGCTCGTCTTCTGCAGCTCCTACAGTTGCTGAATGCACTCATCCATTTAAAGGTACGCTAAGAAAACGTATTTCAAAGCTCCCCATGAAGCTTCAAGTCGATTGTTTGTATTGTTGTTGAGATGCGGGATATGTCCACGTAGAAACGTTCACCAAAGCTCCTTACAATTCACCAGTTCTTCGTAAAATACGCCATATACCGATGATCCTCACCGTATAACTTTTGCACAGTGGCGAGGTAGCGATCAAAGTCCTTCTCAGTCTCCGCCCTCACCATCAAGGAACCGAGGTTCTTCATGTTGACCTTGGTGAACTTATCAAATCAATACTGGGGTTTGGTAAGTTCACGCTGCAGATAATCAATAACATACAAGTGACACAAAATGGTTGCTGCAGAAAGGAACTCGTCACGCAGAACACCCAGCTCCTTGAAATCCTTGTCGATGACGAGCACACGCACGTCAACCCAGGATAAGTTGTTTCTCTTGAACGCCACGACTGCATCTCGCATGTTTGGCATACTCTCGCCATCCAAGAGCGAGTGTTGCACAAAACTCCCTTCCCCAAACGAATCGGTAGCCATAAAAGAGAAGAGACGATATCTGTCAAGATTGGTGATCGAGTAGGTGGGAGTTGGTGAGAAGTTAGTGACAAAAACGTGACTCACCGGCTAACATTAGCTCCGTATGTAGCATCAACGCATAACACTTCATGGAATCGCTGGGCTGCTCTTCGGATATGATATGTCTGGGAAGTAATGCAGGACGTTAACCCGATGGCGTCCGTGAAGTAGGCGATCTACCCGTTCGTTTCCGTCTTGCCCTCCGTCGCTTTTTTTCTCATTTCTGCCACCATGTTCTCGATATCCTTCGGTACCAGTGGGATTCCCGTCGCATCACGCAGGTAATCGAGGACCGTTTTCTTCTTCATGCCGCCTGCAAAGCACAGAGTTAGATAATAATCAGCCACGTACCTGAGACACGAACCTTTCCACATAGTCTCGGCGGTCTTTCAATTATCTGGACTTTTTATGCGCCGTTCTTCTGCGTACGTGTAGATGGTGACTTCGTGGTTGTGGAGTGTGTGGTGATGGTTAACTTCGACCAAGTACTTACCTCGCTTGGTGAGCTTGGGCGACGCACGAAGCTCGGCACAGCACCTCACCCCACGGACGGTGTGATTCGTGCGCTTTCTCCAACCATGAGTACAGAAGTACTTGCGAGAGTACTGACCATGCGCGAGCTCAAATTACACAGAAGATGTTCCGGCCTTTGCTGCTTCAAAACCGAGCCCGAATCCAGGCAGCAGCCTGGATTCGGGATCGGTTTCGATCCACAATCGACACGGGCGAACGCACCCGTTACAATTGATACGCCTGGTCTTGATACTTGTCAAAAGCAAGATGAAATGCTTCCCACGACGGATAGTTGCCCAAGAACGCGCGGCAGTTACGGGTTTGCATCAACGAGGCCATAGCGCCTATGGTTTTGCTAGTGTTGTCACTATACTCGCCGACGCCGCTACTTGAACTCCACAATAAAGGCATCATCGTCGCTTGAGCTGTCGCTACCGCTTGCGATCGAATACTTCCGAGCCATTTCAGCAGCAGTGCTGCTTTTGCGAAAGGAAGGAGTGGTAGAAACGGAGCGGCGAGCCTATTTTCAGAAAACTTGTTTGTATGAAAAATGGGCCTGCTGAGGTATATGGTTACTCTGAACAGTGAGACGTTCATACTACTCCAGAACTGGTGACTGTAGACACTTCCTTCGGGATAGAGAGAGTGAGGGAGATCCGGTTGGTTTACAAAAGAACTATGGTGTAGATCCCCCCCTTGAACACATTTCAGAGGGCTTCAATAATGACAAAACCGTGGCTCAATACTTAAATTATGGTTCTCACGCTTTGAATGTAAGTAAAAGTAGGAAAACCTGACCAATCAGAGCATACCTTCAGTTTGCCTTCAACGCCTTTTTTACACGTTTGCCTCCACCGATTCTTGCTGAAGGCGTAAACGAGTATTTGAAGGTATTTCTGATTGGCTGATTTTTGCCTAGACGCCAAGCACCCAATCAGACTTAGCTAAATATATAGGGTAATATATACCGAGTTATGACACCGCGGCGTTCATTTTACATCATTGGCTTAAATCGTGCCTGTGGGCACTTTGCTGTATGCAAAAGGTTCTCACGGTTGAATATTCGTAGATACGCGCTGATAGGCTAGTTTTACCTACCTGCCTTTAAACCGTGAGAACCACTAATATTATCTACAATACATAACGTCTTCTTCAACGTTATAAATTGGCCCGTTCTTATGCACACTCTACACTGTATTACAATTATAAATAACACTATAATAAACAAAACATCATTGTATGACATCTCGATAAATAACTGCGAGAGCAAGTCTTATTTGTGATGATAGTACTCTTTGTTAGCCCAAATGACCGCACTAGTTGTGCTCTTCAAAAATGCCTTCATTGAACCTAGCCTTGACAAATTCAAAACTCAAAACGGTTCTTTCAAAGAAGCGTGAGTTCAAGGTTGGTATGATATTTTCTGCCTGATTGACAGACGAACAGTAAGTCCACAAGTAATTTAATGAATATTGAGAAAATAATAGTACATAACCTATTTCTCCAGTAACGTTTAGTTCCCAAATTGGTTTAGATCTGTTACCAGGATAAAGGTGCGACTGTTTGCCCACTATGACCCTTGCTCAGTCCACTTCGACTCGATAACCATCAAACTCATGCCGAACAATTGCGATTATGTGTGCGTGCTGTATCGTGGTTTCTGTGGGCAGTAACAATTGCGATTATAAGTGCGTTCTGTATTACGGTTTCTGTGGCAGACTAACAAATGCGATTACGGGTGTATTCTATAACGTGGTTTCTTTCTGCGCAGACTAACAATTGTGATTATGGGTGCTTTCTAAGTTGTGAATTATCTGGGTGACAAACGATTGGAATTATGTTTGTCATATATTGGGTTGTGTAAGCGCCTACGGTTTCGGTGTCGTTGGCAATGAGATACAGCGTCCGTCCGCAAGAACGCTCTCGCGAAAGTCAGCTGACATCTCGTCGTACTGAACGCTGCTCGCAAAAACAAACATGAACGCGATCCACCGGCACAGTGTCGAGTTCCACTGCTGGTCGACCTCAGTCGAGTGCGCGCAAAGGGCGAACCATTTGTACCATGCTTGGCAAAGGTTTGTATTGTTGCGCTTTACCCTTTTTGGGTGCTTCAGGTAGGGGTTGATGCTCCTTCAAACTCACTTTTCTTTCGACGCCGCGAATGACAGGGTCGTACTTAGGTCGATTAACGGGTCAATCACAGCTGATTGATGTTTGATCATCTCCAAATGCTTCGTGTCGAGTGCTTCTGGTGTAATCTTTGTGGTATTCGCTGTGTTTGCTGGGTGCACTGACCAGGTCGTGATTTCTTCGAGCGCGACGCCGGCGGCGACCATCGCGTCCTCAAACCGCTTAACCAGTGGATACTCGAAGAAGATAGCGCAAAAAAGGGAAGACCTTCAACAGGTACGCACATTCTTCCGTCGTATTGAAGATGTACGAGAACGGCTTATTTGTGGCGGTCATGGTCCAGCCCCCACGATCAGCAATCCAGTGGGGTGAGATGCCTGCTTTCCCATTTGCGTGTTGAGCACCACCACGACGGAAAGAGTGGGACGACAGGGATACCTTCAGATTAGCTCTTGTCGATATCCTGTTAAGGACCCGGATAACCTGAATTCCAGGGACAGCCGACTTCGATTTTCCCAATCTAATTGTTGCGTCAGCTTCGTCTACTTCAACTGTCGTAGCAACAGCTTCGTCGAGGAGATTCCGACCCACCGTCGCGCCTACACCGGTTAGGGGAACTAGCGGGCCCTGAATGGGAAAGTCATCTAGCCCTGGCTGCGGTAGTTGCAGGAGAAGGGCGGATATTGGCGCAATCTGAAGCACGAGCGCAACCGCAAGCGCTGTGATTGGGCATGTCATGGGGGAGCGGTCTGAAAAAAAAGATGCTGAGGCCTTGCTCTGCGCTTGTTTCATTCGCAGGAAACGAACAAATATAACATTGCCAGCACACAGCGATAAATTTTGATTTTCAAGCAACGCCAAGTCTGACGCTCGTCCAGACAAGTACCACAGAAGCGACAACAACGCTGCGTCTTGGTAGTCCGTCGCTATCGTCGCGGTTGCGTAGAGATAACTCATAAGACTATTGAAATCCTCCTGTTCTCGTATGCTGTCGCTTGTTTAGTAGTTTTTCCTCCAGGTTGCATCCCTGCAAATCACTCCAGTGTTCTACCTTTCGCAAGTATTGCGCCATCAACAGGCTGAGACAGCTGAGGAAAGCGTGAGAGCAGCCAGATTTTTGTCCGGCGGAAATACTGGCCGACAGTATTGCGCCTTAGCCCCGTCCCGTCGTTGGTTCTTTGGTGAACTAAGTAAACACCAAAGCGAACCATGAGCGCAATAAGGGTCGCACCTGATACGTCGGTTTGTATTGCTGCTTCGAGACATTTTCTTCTTGAAGACAGCGCTTAAAGGCGTTCACGCTGCTTTCACGTGCCTTTTTAGAGTTTGCGGGACGCAAATCCTCAGCCATACATTACTGCTTTTCGTCGAAATCGATTCAAGTATGCAAATAAATATTACCGGACTTAATTTCAGTACGCACATATTCATATCTTCCGCGTCATTCCGACCAGTTATGTCGGAATCGGTCGGAACGACCGGCTATGTCATTCTGCTGCTTTTAATTGGTCATTAAAGTGCGGGTTCATTGGTGTTTTTCCCGCTGATTGGCTCGTAGTACCAGCAATTAAATTAAATGTGGTCGGAATTTTGATGTTACCGACAATCCTCTAAAATTGTTAGGCTGCAAAAAATCCATACCCCTTTCAAACAAATTGTACGTGGACAACATACATATGATTACTGATAACGATTTGTCGCTGCATTCCACACAAGGTCGAGGTCAAATTAGATAGTGATCAAAGGTGGGAGGGTCTTTTAACAGCTTATTTGCCACCTTCTCAATTTCTGGTTTGTGTCTATTTTTAAGAGAAGTGCCGTTGATACTGCGTCGGGACCCGACGTAGCAATATTTATTAATTAGAACCCGTTTATACTTCTTAAAAATCTGTCGCGCTAATTTGTCTTTCCGTGCTGCATAGTTGCCAGAGGTTATTGGCACACCATTTCCATGCTCCAAATTAACGCCAAAGAATCTTTTTCATTGACGACAGATGCCTTATAAAGTGGTACAATAAACTGCAAAAATTGATGTCTGCATACATTTCTGTACCTTCATAATAATAAAGTATAATGCAGTCTATTTAACTTTCTTCACCGCAACCTTTCACCGCGATAGAGATTGGTTGAAATAGGGAGCAATTCTATTTTGGTAAGGGTTACATGACGGGGCAAAATGATGCGGTGATCACTGATCGGAAATCAAGGCCAATGTGATAGGCAGAGATCATGGGACAAATATCTCAAAACGTCAACAAGAATCAACGCACTAAACTATTCCATTTCATCTTTAGCAAGTACCTAATGCCATCGACTTAGACCGGACCCCTCACTTCGGGGGCGGGAGGTCCCGGGCTCGATCCCGCGGCCACCTAAGTTGGTTTGATTTTAAGTATTATGTGACGTATTCAACCTAATGCCATCGACTAATAATGCTCGCAGAATCCCGCTCAGGACACTACACCTGAAGTTCCTTCACTGTTTCCCACATGAATTCTTCTTCCTCACGGCCGAAGTGACCATATGCAGCTGTCTTCTGCATGATAGGACGCTTCAACAACAGCGACTTCTGGATCATACCAGGGCGCAAATCGAAATTCTTTCTAATAATTTCCACCAAATCGTCATCAGATAGACCGTCCTTTGCTGTTCCGTAAAAATCTACGTGGATTGAGAGAGGATAGGGCACACCGATTGCAACTGCACAAGAATGCGGTGAGCAAGTCCTTTCGCTACTAAGGACTTAGCGACCCATCGAGCTCCGTAGGCAGCCGAACGATCAACCTTGGTGGTATCCTTTCCAGAGAAGGCACCACCTCCGTGGGCCCCCCATCCACCATAAGTATCGATGATAATTTTACGACCAGTCAAGCCAGCATCACCGTGAGGACCATCAATAACGAAGCGTCCGGAAGGGTTCAAGTGGTACACCGTTTTGTCATCCAGGTACTTTTCTGGGATGACTGTTTAAATCACGTGCTTCATTAGGTCAGCAGCAATTTGCTCGTTGGTCACATCGTCATTATGCTGAGTGGAAATTACCACAGTGTGGACACGCTGTGGGACCATGCGACCGTCCTCCTTTTTATATTCAACAGTAACCTGGGTCTTGCCGTCCAGGCGGATCCAGTCAAGCGTGCCGTTCTTGCGCACTTCGGTAAGCTTAGCGCCAAGCTTAGTGGCCAACACATGCGAAAGTGGCATCAGCTCGGGCGTCTCATCTGTTGCATATCCAAACATGATACCTTGGTCACCGGCGCCGACATCTTCCTCCGTGACTGAGTCTACAGATTGCGCGATATCAGGCGATTGCTGTTCGATAGCCACAATAACATTGACGGTTTTGTAGTCAAGGCCCTTGGCTGGGTCGTCGTAGCCAATTTCCTTAATAGTGTCTCGGATGACCTTTTCGTAGTTTCCTAACCTGCTACTTCACTCTCATGCGACGTCTTGGTCACTTTCACTGGTGACTTCTTCTTCTCTTTAGTGCTCGGCACGCAGTGCCTCAATCACATAGTCCGTTACCTTGGCACGGATCTTGAGCGCCATCGACAGCTTGTCTGGTAATAGCTCCGATAGATTCACTATACGTGAAAACAACATGCAGCGGAACGTTTACGTTAAGTTTAATCAACACACGCAATAGTCCACATACTAGTATCATATGAAAAAGGAACGCAGCTCGAATAATATTTTTTACCAATCAATTTGACGGTGATAGTGGAATTACAGCGCCAGTTTAACGTCTAGCAGATTGTGACGCAGGCTGGACTAACCATTTTTTTCACCTAAAGCCGAAAATGACATTGGCCAAGACCGACCAATCACAGACCTTCAAAGTGGTGAAAACCGGTGAAAAAAAACTCTAATGTGGTCCCGCACATGAAACGACTTTCAGAGGTTATGGTGGTTTTATGTAACCAGTACCGGGAACTCCTTATGTGGCTCACTCACGTTCCAACGAGTGGTCCAGATATAAAATCGCCATCTATGGGGGGATGAGATACGGTACTAACTACAGTACTTTAACTTCTTGGATGGATTTTGCGAATCCTGTACGAAGTCGAGCCCGGAGACATCATCCGAATTGCTCTTCGGTCAACCGAACGGACTGACGAGTAGGATAGGATCGAAGAATCTGATGTCGGAGGTGCTGGGTAATTTAGATGCCATCAACAAGAGCTAAAGCTGGATGTCCAAACGGGAGAAATTTCGTGGAGAAATGACGACTTAAAGCCTGTTTTGGATGAATTTATGGTCATCTTTGGAAGCAGATCGCTTAACTTTGGTCTTGTTGCGCGCCAAGAGCATCGTTTGTGGGCTAATTGCATTGGTACAAATTTGGCCTTATTGAATGGGACGATCATGCAGACGAGATTGGCCAGGGAGGGAGTCTTCGCTCCTACGTTGTATACGTCTTCTGATAGCGCCGACGGGTGTTAAGAGTGTCAGGCTTTTCATGTGCAAACTTTAACGGCGACAATCCCTGCGACAATCTTTGCGAAGTGTGTAGCATTGTTCGCGTTGCGCGAGCACCACACTAGCTGCCGCGAGAAAAGGAGGAGAAAAATGCCAAAGAGTCAGGTGAAGATGGATTTACTATCTTGTCCATATATTCTCGCATCCATTGATATCTACTCTGATAAGGAACATCCGCACGATGATGAAGAAAGGTCTCTGGATCTAATCGGCAACGTATTTCGCCTGTTACCCTCCTATGCCAGCGGACAAAAGTTGCCTTACATGTATATCTTCCTTCCAGCTAATGCGACACGGGGGAACTTGATTGGATTAGACCGGGGCTCAGATGAAAAGATAAGGTGACAATTACAACTCTTAAAGAAATGTTGGCGTATCAAACATTGATATTTTGAGTGTGGCACGGCCATCGAACTTACTTTTACGTCAAATTTACGTTTGCGTCTTCATAGTTTCCATTTGAATTTACCTTCTGACCAGGAAACCATTCGATCATCACTACTACGAGCTAGAGGTGATCCAACTGAGTAGGGGGTTCTCTCGTGATTTTACGCGAAAACCACCTGCTTAATGGAACCGAGCAATTGATAGCTCGATTAGTCGGAAAATGAGCCTCGCGTTTGAAGAAACCGAGGAGGAAAAGCCATGTCCATTGCCGTCGCCTTTCAGCTCTATTTTCGCTATAAAGAATGGATTTGACGAAAACGGCTCTGGCCCCGAGCGCTTCTTATGCCAATGGGTTGCGTTCTAGAGTACCGGATAGCGCCATTGTAAGAAAGCCAAGTTGTCAACCAAGCATGGAATGGATTACTACTCAGTGAGTGAAGAAAATCCACTGATTCGAAGTTTGCCAACACACGATGCATCTCTACGGACTGATTTAGCACTCACTTTAACCCGCAATCATTATTTTCCAGTCGAAATTCCATTAGCACACGTCGTAGATTCCAGACAACTGAGTTAGAGTTAAGTGTGGATAAAATCTCGTCGCTTCTTAATCCATCCACCTCTGAACATACAAGTGATGGTCATGTTGGCAATTATATGAGTTTACCAATGTGTCTAAAAGGACAATCGAGATACAAGATGAGTTGAATATGCTGGATTCGTGCTTTGATGTAACGCCGTCCCGCCTTAGTGTCGCATTTGATGGGGCCGGACAGGAAGGCGAGCGCGGATTAAGTTATGAAGGATTTCATGCAGCGTTAGACACTTGAGATCCGTCCAGTGTTAGGATAATACCGTGCTCTTAAATTTTGGTCGAAATCACCGTGCAAACCGAAGGTATGCTCTGATTGGTCAGTTTTGCCTACTTTTACCTACCTTCGAACCGTATTACAGTCACACCTCCCAATGAGAACCCCCCTAACTGGCACAAATCCTGTATCTGAAGCCACAAGTCTCTGCACCAATCAGTACACTGTATTTTTGTATGGACGAGCGAATTCCCTCTTTTCTGAGTCATTTTATAAGTGGTCACCAAAGTTCGATCAGCATTTCTCGCTAACGAGCAGTAGTAGGTATTTTTGATTGGATGATTTTTGCTTGGAAGCACCCAATCGGACTTAGTTAAAGATAGAAGGTCATATAAACTATACCAAGTCACAAAATACGAGCTTCTAAATTTTGCATCATTGGCTTAAATCGAGTCTGTGGGCACTTTGCTGAATACAAAAGGTTCTCACGGTTGGAAGGTAGTAGATACGCGCTGATAGACTAGTTTTGCCTACCTACAAAGTACACCGTGAGAACCACTAATAGAGGGGTTTCTAAACTCAGACCATATCCGTATCCGTAAAATATGGAAATGGGTACGGATGAGTTGTTTTTGGATTTCAAGATGTGGACAGGATTGTGGGAAGTGAAATTAGAAAAACGCAAGTACAAAGGTCGCCGTTTGTGCACCCTGCCCCAGGAAGTAAGTATCATGATTTGCCAAGTATCACGATTAACCAGGTATCACGACCGGTCAAGAATATCCGGATGCCGGGTCAGGCTGATTGCAAAGCCGTACTGGTTAAGACATATGTAGCGAAGCAGGTTTATGGATGTTTTGGTGTATTGGTTGTGGTGGAGTATGAGTTTGGAAGCCGATTATCGCTGATCCAAGTGGCCCCAGTGACGTGGTATTGAGATCTCGTCTAACTGACTAATTGAGTTGGATCAGCCTTAGGACATGAATATCAAGCGTATAAACAAGTCCCTATGTATAAGATGATGAGCTCTATGGGATATATCGGCCAAAGCGAGTTGCGAAGATCAGCAAACCGGCTCCAAATCGGCATTCAGTATCGGGTCAAGTCCAACCTCAAGAGAAAGGCCGATTTCGAACCGACCTCTCGAGTTTAACGTATGTTAGAGGTTGATGACAGGTTTGTGCAAAAAAAAGGATGTTAATTTCTTGTTGATTCCGAGGTGGTTCGAAGTGATCTTGAGGTGATTCGGAGATGGTTCCGACCAGGTTTCGAGCCGATCCTGAACTGGTCTGGATCGGTCCCGAATCAGCTTTCAGGTGCTGAAAGAGAAGGAATCCAGTCAAGATCAGTGCTGGAATCGGATGCAGAGCATCCCAAGAAGCCGATCCTAAGCTGGTTTCGAGCTGACACTCGAGGATCGGGTTGGTTGAAGATCATCAGAGAACCAGGTCGGGTTCAGCTGAAGATCGTTCTAAAGTGGTACGGATCAGGTTGAAGAAGCGTTAAGGATTGATCTATGGTGGTACCAGGACAACTTTGAGACAAGATGGTCAAGATTGAAGTATGAGGTGGGTCATATACGTTGCTATATGATACATTAGATAGCATATATAATAACATAATTGAATTTACCCTTTATGCAAAGAGTCGCTCCGCCACGTGTCGCGGTCATTGGGAGCGCAGGGTTAACTAGGCTCCTGTAGCTCAACTAAATTCCCGGTTTAGACGCGCATAACGCATTTTGGCTTACTAGAAGTCCCCCGACGGGATTGTTAAAGGTTCTCACCCCCACCTCTCACGCCCACGTGTTTGGAGCACATTTACTTAATTGAAAAGGTTTTGTGGAGATAACGTTTTGGCTTTACGGTGGAAGTTCGTTGTTATATCGTGGTTTCTTGGTTAAATTCCGTTTATTGGTTGTTCCGGTCGGTTGAAGTATTCCGATCCGGCCATTGCAATACTTACACGTAGTATCACCCCTGATTTGACCCCCGGTGAAAGTTTCCACCCGAGAACACCCCCTACTCGAGAAGGGCACACCCTCGGACCTAATTCGGAACATTTTTCTCATCTAGAGTCCACCTGAGTGAGTGTAACTACCTAATACGAATAGGTATACAAGGTGAGATGAAGCTTAATATGGTTTCTATCATGTTTGACGACCGGTCAGACGACCGGAAGGATCGGATCAGCCATCATAGTGATGATCATCCGAACCTGATGTTGATCAGAATCAACGGAGTACCCCCTCCGATAATTGGTCGTCCAGGCCAGTGGGAATCCGACTTCCCCCCAAAACTTCGGTTATGGATTTGGAAATCGGCCCCAACACGGAATCCGCATCCTCAAATGCGCGTTCACAACACGATTGAGAAGAAGTTCCCAAAGAATGCTGACACCGACGACGGGGATATCTAGCACGCGGTTTTGCCCATACTGTGGCCGCGTGGAATAAGGCACGCCGCTCTCCACGTAGCCATGGCTTTGTTTGTTAAGCATCCTTTGATTCCGGCAACACGTTTGGATTTGAACGATTTTAGCGACACAGATTGCAAATTTGCATTTCACTTTGACCGTAGCGGCATTGAAGCTGTCGTCGTCCATCTTCACCTGCCGGTAGTTATAATCACTGACACCGTCGACCGCAGCACAAGCTCAGAGGCTTTAGCTATCATACTTTATCGTCTCTCTTCCCCGTTCGTATTCTAGCATGATTTGAGTATTCGGCTGCTCATAGCCCTCACTTTCTCAACTGTATGTCACTACAATTGACCTTCCCTTCGAGCGGTGGGGGACCCACCTGTATATGCCTCGTGCGTTGCTAGCGGCGAGGGACCTGGCCTACGCCACATCTGTGCAAGACCGTGGTGGTGTTGAGGACGGCTTTTCGGCTTTATAGACGGCACCAAAGTTCCAACCTTTCGTATTTGAAAGCGGAAGAACATGCAAAGAGTGATCTACAGTGGTCACAAACGCCAGCACTGCCTCATCTTTCAGTGTCTGACCGCTCCCGATGGTTTGTGCAGGCATTTTTTCTACGGCCCGGTTGAGGGACGGGCCCACGACTTCTTGATGCTACGACTAAGTCTTCTGCGGGAGCGCCTTGCTGAAGCGAATGATATATTTGACAGATACTTCATCTACGGCGACCCAGCTTAAGGCGTTGGGCGGCACTTCATCGCTCCCTTCAAAGGAGCGAGCCTTACCGACGGCCAGTTGGTCTTCAACAAGACCATGAGCAGCGTCCACGAGTCTGTGGAGTGGTCGTTTGGTCTGATGAAAATATGTGGAGGGAATCGACAACAAGAAGCAAAACAAGGTCACGCTGTCGCCGGTTGGGAAGATCGTGCACGTGGCTATGCTACTGACCAACTTCCACTGCTGCATCAACGGAGGAAACCAAATCTCAAGTTATTTTGCACTGCCACCGCCTACACTGGCAGAATATATAGAGTAAATTGAATGCATCACTGCGTCTTTCATCCAAGGAGAGCGTCCACAATCCTCATCGCCTTCTCCTGCCAGGCGCATACGCTCTTTGCGCTCCCTCTCGCGCTCTTGCCTCGCTTCTTCCCGCTGGAGGCGCTTCCATCCTACTCCAGACGGCGCATCTCGAGCTCGCGCTCCTTCTGCTGCAACTTGCGGCCTATGTCCTCGTGCAATGCAACTAGAACGGTGTCTAGACGACCCTTTTTGGGTGGCAGCGACTGTTCAGAGTTTCCGGTGCGCTTGCTAAGAGCCTACATCGCATTTTCCTTGGCAAGCGCACCAGCAGCGACCTCTGTCTCCTTTTTTTTCTCTTCTCCTCCGACTTGGCCTCTTCAGTTTGCTTATGCTCGCTCACCATCGCCAAAAGAACATCAAGGAGCTGGCGCTTCTCCGTGTAACAGTCCAAGGACTTAAAAACAATAAAAAGTTGGCAAACTACGATTTTATTATTGTGTTCCATGTGAAGCGGCTAAGGCCAAAACTATGACATTTGGTCAGAAGACAAGAAAGCGACAAGACCATGAGAAAGGATATGCCTTGATGTTGAGTCAATTAATGCAAAGACAGCCTGTGGTGCAACCATGTTTTTGCTCGTCATTGACGAATATTCCCGATTAAAGTGTGTCTTCTTGCTTAAGACTAAAGATGAGGTGGCGAACCATATCACAAGACTATTACAAAGACCTAACACATCGACAACTAAGAATACAAGAGTTATTTTCGGATCAAGGCACGAAATTCACAGACAAGGATGCGGATAGCTGCAAAGAAGAAGGAAAAGGTGTGCAGACGGCGAGCGCGTATTCTTCACAAGAAAACGGCTTTGTGTAACGCGGAAACGATATGGTGGTGATGAAAGTTCGTGTAGTACTTGAAGAAACATAGCTACCATTTCAGTATGGGGAGAGGTACTCCTACATGTTGTTGATACCCCAATCGTGACAGGGTCACGTGAAAATGATGGAAAACTTACCATGAGCTATTATCGATGAGAGACTAGATGTCCCCTACTTACGCACATGGGAATGTGCAGAGGACGTTCTAGCTTTGAAGAATAATAGTCAGACAAAAGATAAACTCAAACAAAAGGCTGTAAGTGGATGTGTGTCCTTAATGGCAACGTAGGCACAGCTTGAGGTGGGAAACATGACATTCCGAGAAGACTAGATCATAGATGGAGCATATTGGAAAAGATGTTAGAAAACGCATTCGGTGATGTAGATCACATAATACCAGCTGTCATCCCGTATGTACTGATACGGGCAGGCATGGACAGTAGGTTAAGTATAGCGTTTACAAGATACCTATCACGGTGAGTGGGAGAAAAGATAAAGATAAACCAGTGGTATTGGCGTATGTCGAAGACAAAGAGCACCAAGGCAGTAAAAACAAATGCAGCCAGGAAGGCGAAAATATGGAGGTCCAGAGAGCAAGCAACAGAAGAACACACGCAATAAGGACTATATTCGAGTCAACAGTGTACTGACGCAAGAAAAGGTTGAGAAACATCTCCGCAGACTACAAGTGTTGGTCATACGCATGGTAACATCGGTACAACCTTGTGAATTTACTGGCAAATGAAGTGAAGGTCCCCCATTCAAAGAAGCTGTAAAGGCTTCGCGGAATATTGGCGAAAGGGATGGATGAGGATATGGATTCAATTCCGCCATGGTGTTTGGGTAGTTGTGCCTCTTAAGGAAACATAGGCAAGAAGTACTAACCGCTAGGTCTATGCGGTTAAGAAGGACGAACATGGCTATGTTAAGCGATTTAAGGCGCGATTGGTTGTGCGTGGATACAAGCAGAACTATGGTGTGAACTATTTCAAAATCTTTGCTCCGATTTTTTAATTTGAGACCATCAGAGTGGCTATATACCTTGCGATACTATGTGGTTGGTTTATCTTACCATATGATGTGTTCTTCATGGTGAGCTTCAGGAAGGGTTTCTTATGGAACAGCCGGATGGCTGGTAAGAGCCATGTCAATTCAGTCTATTTACGGGTTGCGGCTGGCACCGCATGTGTGGGCTCAGAAACAGAAATGCCATGAGAGCCTTGTGCCCATTGGGTTCAAGCGAATCGAGAGCGATAGGGACTCTATGCCCGATACCAGGAGGGGGGGGGGTATCGCTGTTGCTTACCGTCTAAGTGGACGACCTGCTGTTGATGTCCGCATACAGCATGTGAAGAAGTGAGAAAGATCCTCAAGCGACATTTGAACTAGCCCATCTCGGCCCGCCAAAGTATCTCCTTGGGGATGAAGTGATCATCAACACGCACATACGCACGAATTTTGTCAGTCAGGAAACGTATATCTTGGAAATACTAAAGAGATTTGGCATATTACATTGCAACGGCACAATCCCATCGGAAGCAACATCGTTGGTAACGATAAGTAGGAAGGAGGACGTTTGTGACATGCCATACCGCGAGATAGTGGGCGCACTACAGTACCTGGTCTCGGGCTCGAGACCTGACATCGCACATGCAGTAACGAAGTTGGGACAAAACATGCGTTGATTTAGTCATCAGCACCACGCATGGGCTAAACGTGTGCTGAGATATTTGAATCCTACAGCTAACAATTTTTTAAGGATGTGGTATATCATGACCGAGTGATCCAGTCTATGGATCTTTTTGTATACACGGATGCAGATATGCCATGATCCGGAAGACCGAAAGAGTGTAAGTGAATATGTTTCACTACTTGATGGAGCTACAGTTTGTTCTGGATTGCACATACAAGAAATTGACGCGCTGTCTACAATGGATTCGGAATACTACGCTATACATGAAGGTACAAATAATGTACAATGGCTGAAGAAACTGTTCGAAGAACTAATAGTTGCCTACAAGAAGCCAAGACTATTGAGTGACAGCATGGCGACAATATCTAAGGTAAAAGCCGGGCAAGCATCACAGTGTAAAACACATTGAGTACAAAGTTCATTATGTACGTTCCTTGGTACAGAAAAAGAGACTTACAACCGAGTTAAGAACATGTTGCGGATGTGATGACAAAGGCACTGGCGCGCGTCGAATTTGTCAAGTTCCAGATCATGCTTAGTGTAGGTTACGAAGAGCAGCGGCGAATGCTCGAGAAAAACAAAAGCTTTCCAAGCAAGAAGCTATAGAAACAGGGGGGGTAGGAGAATCGTGAAGGAAAAATAATTGCTTTGCACTATGGATATGTTTATCGAGAGTAATGCAGCTCAGGGGGAACAGTCTCAATTGGAATAAGAGAGTAGGACCGCAGGGTGGGGTAGGTAACCAGAATGGCGAGTCAGCGCATGGCGCTAGTCTCAAGGATGGGCTCAAATAAAACAATGGTGAGGTAGCGCAAAAACTAGACTCAAGGATAGTTTCAAAGAAAGGAACGGTGAGTCAGCGCTGGGTGCTAGACTCATGAGTAGGAAAAGCAAGGAGACCGATGCGGTGTCGATTAAGAGTGCTGAAACAGGTAGAAGAGCGACTACCCGCTGTGGATCAGACATGCACAAATGTGAGATGTTAGTCTATAAATAGAGAGCCGAACCTAATATATATAGTGTGCGGCATTGTATGGTAATGAGATGTGGCTGGAGTAGTGCAGGACACTAATTCCACAAGTAGACAAGCAGGGCCCGAAGATTGTTTCCCAATTTTTCTCTTCATCCTCACACTTAGCCGAGTTCTCGAAGCCATTTTGGCTCCGCATATTATGGGTTGCCTTCCTCAATTAAGTGTTTAATTAGGCCCTGAATTAATATTATGGGTACATAAAGTGGTTCACCTGGTCCGACCTCAGGTACTACAGATCCTAATTTAGGTTTATTACAACAACGACACATGTTATTGGTGCAGCATCGGCCACATGTTCCAATGGCATTCAACTGTCATATACGTTCTGCTTCTGCTGTAATAAGAAATGTTTTTGCTACTAAGTTTCTTGTGGACAGTATTTATTGTGTTGCATTGACTGACAGGTTCAACCTTGCGGAAAGAACAATGCTTCTGGATACATACTACAATTTTTGGTGCGCTCACAATTCATTTGTTACATCATTTTAATGATGGCATTTTGTTTGTCGCTCGTACAACGCCACGGTGGAGATGATAAAACTGAGGAGGATACTGAATTGTACATGCTTATCAGAGCGAGTACTGGAATGTGGATCTCTTTCGGTAAGGCGATCTTGGACAATTGCTAATTCTCTTGTCGCTACTCTGATTATCTTTCTTAGCTTGCATGCTATTCAAGAATACTTTCGTGGTAAAGTCGTACCTGGTCGATTTTCTTCCACACTCCAGCATGATACATCGTGCTTGCAAAAAATATTACAGTATTTTGTGCTATAAGTTCAGTTATTTTGGTTGGACTAAGGGGCATTCCTAACGGGGTTGCAATCCTCGGGTCATGGGCCGATATGTTTTGAAACTAGGTGTGGTTTTCAAAAGCATTCCTAAGAGAGTTATGATCCATTGGTGTAGAAAGTCACAATGAAAGACAGCCCCAATACGAAGCGTGTTGAAATTGCCACAGACATCCCCTGTTTGATCTTCAAATGAAAGGCCGTGGATCATTTGGTTGATTTAGAAGTTGTGGAGTTTCACGCCCGAGACTAACATGTAATTTCAGTTGGCTCGTTGCGGCCTCTTCCGTATGCGCCAGTGTTTTACGCCATCTCATTATCTCATTTCTGATGCGCAGCATTGAAAGCTAGAAATTAGACCTCGTGAGAAGAAATAGCTTGGTACGGCAACGGAAAGTCACTGGAAAGTGTGTATATCTATAACAGTGTAGACTCCGGTGGAATCTTGACCCCTAGGTGGAATATGAACCCACCTTCGAGTTACGGGACACGGCCAAAACAAAACATCTCATCCCTTCTTTAAATGGACCAATGAAAATCCGTGAATTCATAGGGGTCATGACTAGGCTTATGTAGATTATGCTTCGTGAAATGAAATAATTTGCCTCATATATATTCCAGATAGTGCCCAATCTAAGCATAGACATTTTTAAGAAAAACATATAGCTTTGGTATACTGTGCAGGTATAAGTTGACGGTATTTACTGTAACTATCCACCCCTATCCCCCTCGAATTTTTTGCTAGCTTTTCCCCAAGGACCCCACCCCACCCACCCCACTAAAAGGATGACACTTTATCAAAAAAATGTATGGGCTAGGAGTTAGTACAGTTGACCCTGAGTCATACGTTATTAGATCCATCTCGTGCAGTTTTTGCATCGCGTTCGATCGAAAGGAGGCTCCAGGCAAGAAGAATCCAAGGAAAAATAATGTCAAAACCTTCCAGCCTATGTTTAGGTCATATAACTAACTACCAGACCCATCTGCACTAGCGCCCAAAAGATTTAGCAGTGTATTAGGACCTTGGCTCCAGTCAAAAAGAGTCCCACATCAATGTAGCCTCCTTTTGACAGCCCCATTTGCTAATCTAATTGTGGGGACTACTTGCATCCCATTACGGTGATTATTAAGTATGAGCTAGAGATCACATCGTCAACATTTAAATTGGCAATATTCTGTGGAACCGAGATGACATCGAGGGTGCCGGTTACGAAAACGCAAGGCAAATATTTATTACCAAGTTGTCAAGAACGTTGCCTTTCTTGTGCTCGACATTTTGACATCGTCACCTTGAGAGACAAAGGGAACCGCGCGTGTAAGCAGGCCATACTATCCCATCCACTATGTTGCACTAGTTGGTTGTAGTTTTGGGGCGTGATATCGGACGTCTCGTCGAATTCCAGAAAGATCGCCAGGTCCAAAACCTAGATAGCCCTGGCTTCAGGAGCGAGTTTAACCAGATCACTGCACAGCACCGTTCCTTAGTTACTGCTATGATGCTGAGCAGGATTATCAACCAGCGATAAATCCTATGACGTTATCACCGCATTCGATGTGGCCTGAGGGTTGTATTGTCTACGTGGTCGATTCAGCAAGCGTGGCGAGTTTAGCGAGGGATAGTCTCCAATTTCTTGAACTCAGCACCAGTGGAATCTGGCTTCTGATTGCTCAAGTTTCACTGAGGGGTCCCGGTACGCGCACCATTGTGGTGTAGAAATGTGATTTTGTTTACCAGCTATTAACAAATTTCAGTAGAGAGCTGCTTGCAGTGCAAGCAAGCTGCTCGCCCGCTCAAATTAAAAAAATGAATGCTGTTAATCATTGTCATAATATTCCTAGTTGTTTTGTCTCAGGTATACTCGTCCTAAGAAATACAGATCCGTGTTGCATGCCCTATATGCCTAATATGCTTAATCCAAGATGGGGCTGATGCTTAATGTGGTTTAGATTCAGCAGTTACGGTATTGGCCCAATCTACAGTGTAATGTTTCACGCCTTCCTTGCGTAGTGACTTGTCGGATGTTCTGGCGGTGCTCCACGTTATTAATTTGTACCCCACACCGTGCGTCGCCGCGCTCATTGCGTTCTTGCTCCTCAACGTAGATTATACGGTCCTTGGCTTGACTTATTTTATTTTCCACTGATAGGGACTTCATGCGTGAGAATTTCATAAATGAATCGGGGTAGAGTTTCTTTGTCTGGAAAATTAGTATCTCTGCAAAATTTTCTTATTCCATGACCTCTCTTGTGGAATGTAGTTTTTATTAAAAATAATAAAGATTAAAAACCAACGTTACGTAACTCACCTTCGAGCTGTGTCATCTCATTAATGCAGTTCAGCATCTGTTCTCCAGGCCTGAGGAAATGCTTAAACACACCGTGGCCTCCATGGCCTCTTCGATTGTTTATTTCACAAATATTAGGGCCAACCTCACCACCGTTACTCATGCTGCTTGTGCAATCACGCATCCAATGTCCATACCGGTTATAGAGTCTGTACTTTCTCGACTATGACCATGTTGCGCGCCACCATGCCACCATATTCCGCCATCAAGGTATCCCAAGAACAAATGTGGTTTCCAGTATCGATCACCGCTTCCATACGTACTGCTACATCGTCTTCCAGGCATCTAAGAATCATCGCGTGTGCAGAAGCATATCGTCTATCTCTAGTGTCTTTTGTTTCTGTCGACCAATCGAAATTATACCGCTTGCTCACTGTGATAAGCGATAACAGCCCTCCTGCTTTCAGCTTCGCCCTCATTTTTACCTTGTAGAGCTTGAATCATTTCTCGTTAAACAGCTCCATTCGGAATTCTTGTGCCATATTTCGGTACATTCCCATTTGGGCATCCATTATACCATATTAGTTAGTAGTCCCGTTGTGTTCATCTCTTAGTTATTCGTCAAATGTTTTTTGCGAGTTCTTCTATAAGTAACTGCTGAGTATTTCCTGGATTTCCTTCTTCTTCTTCTTGTCGGGAGAAAAAAATGTCGATTGGAGTATTCCCTTCTGTGACCGTGTGGTCCGATCCCGCTTTGGTCGAACCGTGTTTGCTTGAACCGGCCCCTGTTGGGCTTATAACCTGTTCTAACCAAACTAAACTAGGTTCAGTACTATCTGAGGTAGGACCAGGTGTACCAACCATAATTAGTATTAATTCAGGGCTTAATAGAAGAAGACAACCCACAACAGGGGAGGGAAGAATGGCTCCGGAGACTCGGCTAGGTGTGAGGATGAAGAGATAAATTGGGAAACAGTATTCGAGCTCTGCTCGTCTACTTTGGGATAGACCCCGCACTATTTCCTGCCATGATTCATCCTCATCCAGGCCGCACGCTCTATATATATACTAGGTTAGGCTCTCTATTTATATACTAACATCTCACATTTGTTTATGTTCTGATCGACAGCGGGTAGTCGCTCTTCTACCCGTATCAACATTCGTAACTCGATTGTTGTCCGACGAGCAGCCTACCACTTTGGCGTGGCGCTATGGTGGAGACGACCACGCAGAAGTGCGGAAGGTATCGGAGGAACTCGGATTCCCACCGGCCCGGACGACCAATAGTCGGAGGGGGTACTGGTCGATCACTTGATCGGACAAATCGCCGTAAGAGCGATCGGCCTAATCATCCCGGTCTTTCGACCGGTCCTCGCAAACTACAGGATTATCCTTTTGCTTCACCTCACTTTGTGTATACATTGGTTCACGGTCATTGCATGGACTATAGATGAAAATACCTTCCCCGTTCAGGTCGGGGGAACGTGGTTCTTTGAGATGAGATTGTTCTTCGGTGGAGGCCTTCACCAGATGACGGGTTATGGTTGGTTCTTAAGTCACTACAAGGACGCGGTCGGGAAATTTCAACCGAACGGCCCAGCCAATAATGGAAATAATCGCGGTCATAAAAGAAACGTAATTTTAAAATATATATTAAAAATTTTCCAAAGTATTCAAACCAGTTATCTCTACGAGACCTTTCCAATTCAATAACATGTTCAGAATAGGTGTAAAGAACACAAAAAACCTTTCCAATTAAATAACATGTTCAATACCAAATCGGGAAAGTTATTTTCATCTAGAGTCCACCTCGTGAGTGTAACCACCGTGAACCAATGTATACACAAGGTGAGATGAAGCAAAAGGTTAATCCGGTTGTTTGCGAGGACGGTTCGAAAGCCCGGGATGATCAGGCCGATCATGCGATAGACCAGGATTCACGGAGTACCCCATCCGGTAATTGGTCGCCCGGACCAGTGGGAATCCGACTTCCTCCAAGAATTTCAGTTCTTAATTTATGAAAACGGATCCACCACAGTTTCTTCTAATGTCTTTAAGTCATCCATCAACTCAAAGACTCTCATGTGTCTGCTGAGATCAGTGGCAAATAGAGAGCGTTCTTTAGCTTATCATGCTCAGGCACCCAAGTCAAACGTGCTTTTTTTACCTGATTATTTGCTGCGCGCACTCAAGCATTGTATAAAAAAAAGCGCAGCCTACTCGAAGCCTGAGTTACTGGCAATTCATCCTCTAGACCACAGCCAACGCTTCATTCAATGGTAACAAGTAAGCAAACCATTGTAGCCAGAGCAAAAAGAGAGGTAAAGGCGTAAACATGCTCGAATTCTTAGCCGGACAAAGCTAAGTGAGACAAATTGACGCCCCCCAGTTGCCCAGCGCTGTAAAAGGGGATTTTTTTGTGTGTAGATGCGAGGAAGTGTCGTATGGTCTGAGCCCTACAATAGCGCTGCAATTGTCACACTCGCTACCGCGAAGATGACGATATTGCTATTTCTATTTCCTTTTAATGTGAATAAGTTTAATTTGATTCGACAAAGTCCGATTGGGTACCCAGCTCATTCTTATGCGGTACCCTTTGAGCGTTGTCCAAACGCCAGAACCACTGGCTTTGATACCTGGTTATTTGCCACGTGTGGCGCGAATGTTGCATGTGCAGACCCCGGCAACCTATTGTTAGGGTTTCCGAGAGCCACACTCCGGGGTTGGGTGTGAGATTGTGCAGCTAATTATTGTTAGGGGTAGGGCAATTGCGAAATTAGAATATGGGTTAGAGAACTGCTATTGAAGGGGGCAGAAAAACAGAAGAACAAGTGGCATGAACTAGTAAATTATTGTGCACTGCAAGGGTTGTTACGTCCATCACAAGTGCTTTTGTATTGATGAAGCGACGGCAATGAGGATTCGTGAGATGTCAACGCTAAGCTTTTTACTTATATTTTTTTGTATTTCAAAAGGAGTTGGGTTTTTCTTTGCTTTATTGATGACAATAATGTTTATTCCGCGTGTGTTGAACTGAGTATAGACCAGAGCCGCATATATTATTATTCCTGGGTACGGACCCCCCAACTCCTGGTCGTGTGGACATAGAGATTGAAACCATTTAAGGGAAACTATGCACAAGAGTTTAGCTAAAGACGTTAAAGGATTACGTTAAACTGATATGGTGTGTGAGTCGGATCGCTACCATTGTGCGGCTGCAATCAGGCTCAGGGGCGTCTATGGTACAGTAGATATAATAGCATATTTAGTAAATATTTTTGATTTTTAAGAACTTAGAAATGCTTGCGGGCATTCCATCCGCAGAGCTCCTTGTTGATCGGGTGCTAACGTACGTCGTATAGCGTTTTGCCTATTGGCGTAATCTTGAGCTGGAGCAATAACGTTAAGGAAATCCGGAGGTATTGTTATTCATTTGTTTAAACGATTAGTTCTATCCGCAATATGTTGCGATTTACTATAATCGGTCGTTGCAAATGGAAATAAATCGTCATCATTGTATAATGGAGATATTCACGTTGAAGGCTAAAAAACACGAGGAGTTGTTTATATGATAGTAATGCCCCTACTACAATACTGTTTTGCGCTCTTATCAACTCGTCTTATGCAACAAAGAAACTCTATTCACCGTAAACTCCTGGTTGAGTGCAGGGATTTACGATTATAGTACATGTCGATTTCTTTGATCATGTATGAAAACGGCAATATTTGCAATGTTTAATGAGATGTACCCTCTGAAACTTTAATATTATTAAAAAAATGAACAAGATCTAATATATTCAAGAAAAGCAGACAATTCAATTAGGCATGCAGCTCATTCTGGACCCCTTGATTTCTCGCAAACCCAGGCAGCCAAATAAACAAGTGTGTCTACGTTTAAACAACTTCCTACTCTTCTTTCTTTGTGATATATCCGACAACATATATTAGTCAATCAGATCAACCATTTTTTCTACAGTACAAACTCGTGCTATATCCTACAGCACTTTAATTATAGGTATAAACTGAGTCCCACAGAAGCCAAAATTGATGAAGGGGAGTCAGTAGGGGTAGCTTCCGTCCCCCAGTAGACCCTTTGGATTTGCGGTCCTTTAGTTGGGATAGATGTCCTAGAAGAGTTGCTGCATCATATCTAACCATGTTTGTAGCCTAGGTTTGAGCTGTAATACATTTTGTAAGCCTGGGTTAGAATATCTTCAAACTCTTGTTGTGTTACCTTCTTGGCGGGCATATCAATATGTTTAAGGTCTGCGCGTCTTGCGCGGTTCCCGTTCGGCGGCCGATGGGATCTGTGTGCCTACCGTATTGTCAAGGGCGGGGACATCTCTAGCTCCCATGTGGTTATTACTCTCCTCACCATCTCGTACTAGGCTAACCTGCGATTCTGGAACTAACTCCACAATATATAGTTTCATCATCTATGTGGGCATAAGTCAAGACTCTTTAAACATGGAGATGAAATCTCATCAAAATGCATTTACAAAGGATATATTCACCCAAGCCATCGCTGGAAATTGTTCATGATAAATACCGAAGGGATGTCCACCATGCCATTTCTCCTGATAAAAAATGACGATGGAAGCACGGAGGAACAAGGTCCAAAGCTTTAAGGGCACATGGCACCGATAATGGACGCAGCCGCATTGACAATTAAACAGCTGACCAAACTAGCAGGTAGCATGAGAAAGAACGTATGAATCCACTACATTCATGTCAGTATCCATTCTTTTCAGGAAAAATTTCCGATACAATGGCAAACGTACATGTTCCTGTTAATGGATCTGTTCAAGTCTGGGCAGCGGGAACCCCAAATCGTCTTGGACGCTCCAGCAACTATAAGTGAGCTGTCCACTCTCGGGCTGCAAGGTGTATGGTTCAGAAGGCTCTTTTGCTTCGGTGCCCGGGGCTGGAATATTTTTGCGCAAGTTTGTAGTGCTAGGAAACTCGCGTGCAATTCCAGATCTTTTCCCAACCTTTGAAAAATTGAGGGAGAGGGGCTTGGTGACGAAATCAGGACTGTGCTTGCTACTAGTATGTACATTGGGTTCGCTTATGTCATGTACTTTAGTGTACCGGTATTGCGATTTCTACTGTATCCCCTGTTTGCTTTGATTCGGTTAAGTCCAATTGGGCACTCACTTGGATTTCGCTCTAAGTGTCGGCTGACAGGATTTGTTCAGGTAATGAGTTGGCATCAGTCAGCTTAGCGAACAATACCGGGTCGTTGATTGTACTGCTGATCTACCCAATGTGGCCGAATGATCTGCAGTTCGATTTCGATCCCTTTTAACATCTAGTATCTCGCAATCTGACCACATTCTCAACGGTAACATTACTCAGTATTTCGATACTTAGACTTCGCATTCAATTCCTCAAGTGATCTGCCTGATCACCAAGTAACAACTAAATATCCGTTCCTTTTTCGGCCAACAAGAACTCCGAGCAGAGCAATAAACTCCGGTATTCGGCTTCTTTTATTGTAATGTTGAGTAAAGTCCGGGCCAGGGGTGATCACCTCTCACTCACACAATTTCTTGATATGGCACTATATCCGCTCACCCCTTTTCTGACACTAGCTGGCCCGTGCTGTCGCATCACGATATACGACATCGGCTTTGTATGTGCCTCGCCCTCTGTCGGTGAATTTCGGTACTCTCTACCTTTTTTACCGTCCGTACGATAGATATCCAAACTTGTGTCAGTATTAGTGCAATGTGCGATGGACACCCAGACACGTTATCACATCACTTTGAAATATAATACCAATAGAGCCAACGGTAATAGGGGGGACAGTGATCAATTACCGTGGTTGCTGCTGAGGGGCTATCGCACTTCCGCCCTCGGGATGATTCCTTTCTTTTATCCATCGGTCTACGCTAAAACCTGTTTTTGAGCCAGCTACGATGGATTATGTGTAACATCCCCGTTTATTTTGCCCTGGGGAAACTAAAATACAGTAAAGGACCCGAAGAGCTGACCGATTTAAAAGCTCTGTAGGAAGATTCCAACAGTTAGTACATTTGTATCACTAAGGCAGTACATGTGCATGGAAGTTATCCTTCCTAAGTTGGATGGCTAAGATTATTTTACAAGCTGAGGCTAAGGTTGTTAAAAAAAACGGCTTTGCACAATGCAGCGTGCCTTCTAGGTAGAGCTAGTACATCAGCAAGTAGATGGACATTGTAGATTTCAATTGTCTTCCGGAATTACGTGGACGGAAAGTTGGCGAGCACCTGGAAGGTGTTGCATTGAGTTACTTCAAGGCAAACATTAGGGATTGATAATAGATCATCCAACAGTCTTATACCAAATGCTGGGTGCGTTCAAGGTGGACATAACTCACCACCAAGCTGCACTATTGTTTGCGGAGGAAAAAGACCATAGGAGGTCATGGACGGAGCACTTTCCCAACTTGGTTGGTCTTGTGCGCGAAAGCGAATCGAGTGAGCAACTAATTGTGGAAAACAATGTCGTGTACGCTGCTCCTAAGTTGAAAATGCGCTACTGGTCAGGTACAATCCCCAGCGCACGGATTATATCTTGCATACCCAAGAACTATCTGACATCGTTAATTCCTGGGCAAAGAAGAATACATCGTCGCTGTTTGGTGATGATTCCGATGAGGAGGAGAAGAAGGGGGACGTAGATGTCCACCAAGTGGCATTTAACGACCCTCATACGCTAGTGTTTACTCGGATCCGCCTATGATAATGGATCCTGATCCTGTTGATTACGATAGGGGCAATTCCTACAAGAGGTGGAAGCGGGGCCTGCGTATGAGTTCACCTGGCCCACGGCGATCGCCAAGTCGTTACAGAGACTTAGCGCGTAGCATGGGTTGACTCAGCGCTCTGCCTTCCAAGAAACAGCGCCAGAACTTGGAGTTCAAGAAACAGCCGGCGGGCAGTAGCTCATGCCACTTCTGATTCATCTAAACGTACGGATCCGCATGTTCCGTACAATATCGGTTTCTGGACCCTGGCAGGGCGTTTACGCCCGACCGTCATAAGCATGACAGCCAATATACGTTTTTCAATTTCAACGTCTTGGGTCAACAAAAGCATTTCGACTTTGACACAGGGTCTCCTTATCGTCTCTGTTCTTTCGCGAACCCTTCCGATACGTGTAATAACGAACTAGAAAGAAAACTCGAGAAATGACTGATGTTTAGCGTCGACAAAGCGATCAAATTAGCGTTCAAGAATGTTTTTGCAGTCATAACTACAGAAAAGCCCGGATGACTAATTGAACAGAGGTTAAGTCATGTGTGAGCGTTTACTTAAAGCACTTACGGTTAGAAAAAGCAGAGTGGACCCACTTACCTGCGCTTCGGGAAGGGATACCTTGCAGTATCCCTTCACAAGTTGTTTGACCCGTTGTACGATGGAAGCGCCACGCATAACCGAGAAAGGCTGCATGGATACTGTGTTTACTCAGTACCATTTGACATTAAGAGTCCAATTCATTCCCTTAATTCATCAGCATCTAGTGTTGATGATCATTCTAAATTTGTTTGAAGAGGAGAAATTATCTCAAAATCCCTCACGAGTTCAGGCGCGTCAGCCATCAGTACCTCGATCGACTCCCACGAGTCAAAGTCTTGGGAGTATCCCAACCGGCGTACCAGGTACTCGGTTCGCTACCTGCCCTCATATCGAATCGAGCGCTTCGAAAGTAAGCGCTCAAGATTATTCCCCTGATTATCAATCAGGAGCAGCCTCGCCGTCGCTGTTGCGGAGCATGGGTCTTAGCTCCGCAAGCTCAAGAAGGCCCACTCTGACTTGAACTCCGGTGTCGATTACGCCGTGAAAACGTACCGGTCCTATCGAAACGAAATGAGCGGCGTGTTATACGCACCTGATGCCGTTTAGCGGAAGATCGATCTTCTGCCTGTTGAGCTTAACCAGAACAAGTCGGAGTTGGAAAACCTCCGGACTTCTCCCAATCGGTAGGAGGCTGATTACAAGTCCCTCTTGAGAAACTTGGAGAATCATGGCAAATGCCTTACGGACTATAATTTAATATCAACTAAGCATTCCGCCCGACCTCGTCGAGCATCGCTTCCTTTTAAATAGGCCGTATCGAAGGCGATACGCCTTCCTTCAATACACTCGAAAACGTTTCCTCCACTTTGATCGTTAAATCATTTTCATTATTAGAGAAACTACGCTGATATTCAGAGTCACCAAGTGACCCGGGCATGCGCACCAATGTGGTGAAGTCGATTTCCAAATCCAGAAAGGAAGTTCTTGGAGGAACTCGGATTCTCACTGGCCCGGACGACCAATTATCGGAGGGGGGTTCCCGCGAATCCTGGTCGATCTCTTGATCGGACGGATCACCGCTAGTGCGATCGGTCCGATCATCCCAGTCTTTTGACCGATCATCACGAACGATCAGAGTAACCTTTACCCATTGGTTCACGGTAGTTACACTCACGAGGTAAACTCTAGATGAAAGTGATCATTCCCGATCAGGCTGGATGAAGTAATCTTATTCGAGACAGGGTCGTTCTCCGGTGGAAATCTTTACGGGAGGACGAGTTTAAAGTACAAAATACCGTATAGGACACGGCCGGATAGTTTCGACCGACCGGACCAACCAATTACGAGAGATAACCGATAACATATAAATTATCGTGAATTCCACGATATATTCGCGATCTTCCACAGTAAATTCACTTAGCTATCTCCACAAAGCCTTTCCAATATATTTACGTGTTCTAAACACGTGAACGTGAAGGGTAAGGATAAAATAGCCTAATACAATCCCGTCGGAGGACTTCTAGTGAGCCAAAGTGCGTCAGTACGCGTCTTAACCGAGAATAAGTTGAGCTACGGGGAATCTTGTTAGCCCTGTGCTCCCAATGACCGCCGACACGTGGCGGAGTGACTCTTTGTTTAGGGGGTAAATTCAATCCTATTATTAAAAATATAATAGCCAAAGACCCAATACTAAGTGTACCAAACACCAACCTAGGTGACTTACCCAGTACTTCGAAATTAATCATCTTGTTAAATGATTGGTCGATATTACCTTCGATCAACCTTCACAATTATCTAGCCACATTTGCTGTCTTCATTGTCCTTCTTCGTCGGGCCATTCTTGCCGGTCGGCCGATCCATATTCGACCACTTCGCTCCTCTTATTCCGGTAAGCTGGTCAGAACTTTCGTCGCAATCCCAACCGATATAGCTTTCAGCAAGGCTGACGGTTTGAAAAAGACGAAGATTGGGGACAACTGGAGATATGCGGCAGGAGCTGGTCTCCCACCTTTCATAGTGGAAAAGCCCGATGCAAAAGTCGATGAAGAGGCTGGAAGCTGCGCAGGAGCCCTGGCGTTTGACAATCGCCCGACCCGCCTGGTCCTCGCAGCCATCATAACACATAATCCACCGATCATCGATTTCTTTCAGCCTCAACCTCGACCAATCTGTTCTCGTAACCATCGCATAATACCGTTCGGCGAGGTCGGTCTCGGTCGGCCGTGGCAACCGACGGATCGAACGCGTTTGTGTTGGCTCAAGCACTAACGTTTCACTATAATAACACCCAGTGAGTGCAATAAGAAATCAATCATCCAAGCTGATCAGCACATATTTCGATACCCGGGGAAGGTCCGATCACACTCCAGAGACGGTCGGCCAAATCCCACCGGCCCACTACGATAGTCTATGATTCGATTAGGTAACGGTAGCTTCCATCATTTCTCCAAGTATTCATCACCCGGTACAGTTCCCGAACGCACCATCCCTGGTCAGGTCAACCCGTCCTAGGTGACCAACTGTCACATCTTACCTATCCATTGTAGCTGGTAGTCAATGAGAAGAGTAATTCAGATTTACTTATTTTATATTGTTTTTGTTTCACCACCATAATCGCAGCCGCGCAACGGTAGCGATCCAATTCACACACACCATAACGGTTTTCTTAAACTTACCACTTCTTCTTCTGCTACATTTGCTTGTACGCGCCGACCTCTATTTCACATATTTCGTTAGCAGAACTCCTTTGGCTGATAACCCCCTTTCTTCTACGACTGTCGCCTTTCGTTCACGCTCGCTCTAGTGTTTACCGCGGGGTGGTCCATCAGCAGGTTTAGTCAGTTACAGCGCTTGACCGAGGGAGTTGGTCCTATCATCTTGGGCGAAGCGGACGCTGGCCGCCTTCAAGATAGCATCAGTGAGATGGTCGATATGGTACTTTCTCAGGACAAGGAGTTGGCTTCCCTTTATAGGGACGGCAAGACGGCAAGGCGCTACAAGCTCAGCTTGCCGCTCGACGGGTCGACCTCGAAAAACGGAAACGCAACGTTGAAGACCTCCAGTCACTGATCCACCACGTCGCGACCGTGGAGCTTCATACTCGAAATTCGAAAATTAGTCTGAACGACTTGAGCAAAGATTACGACAAATTCAATGACGCGCATGTCGCGTTAATTCGGCCTCAGTCGGTGATGGAGAACCAGATCGAGACCTTGACCGCTTAGCGCGATCGTTTGATCGACAGGGTCGATGAATCCATCTGTCAAAATGCAAGCATCGGAAGAGACCGTGCAGAACGACCTCGTCTGCGTGCCGCTTCTCACGCAAATTACAAACCTTAAAGCCGAACGAGATCGGTTGAAGATGGCCCCGACATGATCGGCCCTCTGCAGTCAGCCACCCAAGTATTTTGCGACACAGTCCGCAACCAAAGTACGTACAAGTCCACATTTTGTTTCTTTCCACAGGAGTTTTCACCGACACATTTGTTTTCATGGTTCTAGATTATCAAATTGGCATCATCCGAAATTCGTTGACGACGGCGAACCGTCGGTTCAAACGGATCAAGGTTCACGGGCACAGGTCGTAAAAGAACTAACAATTGTGACCCGAGAGGAGACCCGCCTAAAAGAGTACCTTGCCAGCAGATCGGGCTACGCTCGACCCCTTTTCGAGCTCTCGAGCCGATCGGTGCGAAGTACAAAAACGCTTTGCGCTGTTCTATGGGGGAGGTAGAGGGTTATCGGCAGGAACTAGTTTGATCGAAATTTCAGCTCAAAACGTTGAAAGCCAAGGAGCACAATTCGGTTAGCCAGTTGCGGGCGATGCAGATTCGATTGTACTAGTTAGGGAGGAATCGGAGGATATTCACGTTGACCTGACCCACCGACAGCAGTTTCTTGGCAATTTTATCTGGGTTGACCGATCTCCTCTCTGATCAGACTCATATTCAACTGTGTCCCCCGCCAGCTCACCCAGGATCACTCCCGGTCAGACGGTCGCGAATAGACCGTTGAGAGTTCCGCTTATCGCCTCTTCACATCCACTGCCAAAGCCGAGATTCGTACCTCAGTTAACACATTGTGCTGGATACGACCGAGCTGTTCGATTTTGCCCCCTTCTGTCCTTCGGCCGCTTCCGGTCGGATGCATGTGACATCCATTCAAGGCTGTACCAAGCGAAGTGGCAACCCAACCATCCGCAAGTTTCCACCTCAACGTCGGCGATTGGTAGAATCGAAATCCGAGGCGGCTCCATACATCACCAGCGCCATTTGTAAAAGCGACGCTTCCAATGACTTGGAAAAGATGATACGAACTACCCTGGATCAGTGGCCGGTGATATTTTCGATCGGGGTTGGCTGGGCTGGCGGTCAGGTCATTGACCTTAAACGTACTGACGAGGAAGAGAAGGGAATTTTGGAGGAGAAACAACTGGACGAATGGAAGGAGGACGATTGTTGGCTGACTTCTCCACAGTCTAACAGTCGGATTTCGCTTCGATATGCGTTGGTCCTGCTCTTACCTATGACTAGGCCTTACCTGGACCGGACACCGATCCTACTTCTGCCGGTCCATTCATGGATCTTTTTTACCCTGGAACAGCTGATAAACGATGCTGAGGTAGCGTATCGGAAGCCTTGGTCACCCGACCAGCTGTAAGGAGATTTCTAGACAAGAAGCCAGTCGCGCGTCACTGGTCCCGACCCAATGATTGGATCTTCCCTAAAAGCGCAAAATCGCCGCACCAGTCCAAGTGGAACCCGGACCTGACAAAAAGAATAAAAAAATAAATATGGTCCATACCGCTACTCTGATCGACCACCAGCTATAATGGATTGGTAAGATGTGACAGTTGGTCACCTGGGACGGGTTGACCTGACCAGGGATGGTGCGTTCGGGAACTGTACCGGGTGATGAATACTTGGAGAAATGATGGAAGCTACCGTTACTAATCGGATCATAGACTATCGTAGTGGGCCGGTGGGATTTGGCCGACCGTCTCTGGAGTGTGATCGGACCTTCCCCGGGTATCGAAATATGTGCTGATCAGCTTGGATGATTGATTTCTTATTGCACTCACTGGGTGTTATTATAGTGAAACGTTAGTGCTTGAGCCAACACAAACGCGTTCGATCCGTCGGTTGCCACGGCCGACCGAGACCGACCTCGCCGAACGGTATTATGCGATGGTTACGAGAACAGATTGGTCGAGGTTGAGGCTGAAAGAAATCGATGATCGGTGGATTATGTGTTATGATGGCTGCGAGGACCAGGCGGGTCGGGCGATTGTCAAACGCCAGGGCTCCTGCGCAGCTTCCAGCCTCTTCATCGACTTTTGCATCGGGCTTTTCCACTATGAAAGGTGGGAGACCAGCTCCTGCCGCATATCTCCAGTTGTCCCCAATCTTCGTCTTTTTCAAACCGTCAGCCTTGCTGAAAGCTATATCGGTTGGGATTGCGACGAAAGTTCTGACCAGCTTACCGGAATAAGAGGAGCGAAGTGGTCGAATATGGATCGGCCGACCGGCAAGAATGGCCCGACGAAGAAGGACAATGAAGACAGCAAATGTGGCTAGATAATTGTGAAGGTTGATCGAAGGTAATATCGACCAATCATTTAACAAGATGATTAATTTCGAAGTACTGGGTAAGTCACCTAGGTTGGTGTTTGGTACACTTAGTATTGGGTCTTTGGCTATTATATTTTTAATAATAGGATTGAATTTACCCCCTAAACAAAGAGTCACTCCGCCACGTGTCGGCGGTCATTGGGAGCACAGGGCTAACAAGATTCCCCGTAGCTCAACTTATTCTCGGTTAAGACGCGTACTGACGCACTTTGGCTCACTAGAAGTCCTCCGACGGGATTGTATTAGGCTCTTTTATCCTTACCCTTCACGTTCACGTGTTTAGAACACGTTAATATATTGGAAAGGCTTTGTGGAGATAGCTAAGTGAATTTACCGTGAAAGATCGCGAATATATCGTGGAATTCACGATAATTTATATGGTTATCGGTTATCCCTCGTAATTGGTTGGTCCAGTCGGTCGAAACTATCCGGCCGTGTCCTATACGGTATTTTGTACTTTAAACTCGTCCTCCCGTAAAGATTTCCACCGGAGAACGACCCTGTCTCGAATAAGATTACTTCATCCAGCCTGATCGGGAATGATCACTTTCATCTAGAGTTTACCTCGTGAGTGTAACTACCGTGAACCAATGGGTAAAGGTTACTCTGATCGTTCGTGATGATCGGTCAAAAGACTGGGATGATCGGACCGATCGCACTAGCGGTGATCCGTCCGATCAAGAGATCGACCAGGATTCGCGGGAACCCCCCTCCGATAATTGGTCGTCCGGGCCAGTGAGAATCCGAGTTCCTCCAAGAACTTCCTTTCTGGATTTGGAAATCGACTTCACCACATTGGTGCGCATGCCCGGGTCACTTGGTGACTCTGAATATCAGCGTAGTTTCTCTAATAATGAAAATGATTTAACGATCAAAGTGGAGGAAACGTTTTCGAGTGTATTGAAGGAAGGCGTATCGCCTTCGATACGGCCTATTTTAAAAGGAAGCGATGCTCGACGAGGTCGGGCGGAGTGCTAGGTCAACAGGGAAATTAAGAAGCGGATGATAGGGATGGTCGGTTCAGGGACGGGCATATAATGAAAATGGATATGATCAGAATGCTGATGATCACGGCTGCTAAATTTGATGAACCTGGAGTTCATGTACAATTTTATGACTTAGTACAATTGACCATGGAAATGTACATCAAAATTAACCAATACAGAAATTCCTGTTGAACTGTCACCTACTGACCTTTGCGAGATTTCTTCTGGCGCCGGGCTACATCAAGCCCAGGATGGCAAGCCAGTCGCCTCTCTTCCTGGGTTTCGCATATCGATATTCTTGAGATACGCAATGTGATCTGGGCCAGGGTACCAGGTGTCGTCTTCGGCCGTATACCCTTTCTTCTTCACCTTGCAGTTAGCCATATGCAAGACCATAGGGCTAAGAAACACAGTGTCTTGCCTTGACTATTTTGGACCAGCTCATATAGGCAGGTCCACCCTTGAGCTTCCCGGTTGAGCCTCTTCTTGTGCCGGCTTTGATATACGTCCAGCGTAGGGTCAGTCCTTGGGCATAATAAATAGGAAATTCGTCGAATCCCAAATGGCTTGGGCATGACAAATGAAAAACGTGTTGTAGGCTTGTCGAACTATCAAAAGCTACCCGCCCCATATCAAGCATCGCTGCGATCAGTGACCCAGAAATTAACGGACTAATGATAGTGGACGCCCCCACCTGATTGGTGGAAATGTCGCCCTTAGCTGGGTGCCCGGACCGGCCGACAAGGGACGTGGTCTGAGGGCCGCCGGATGTATCTACCAGCGGCCGGACGGCGCCAGGCCTGGAATCAGGCCGGACGAATGCGACTGAAGACATGGATAGTTGGGCTAGCGGGCTAAGCGGACGCGACGACCACGGATGGCGGACGGCCGAGGGGCGGATTGGTCGGAAGGTATGGGCGAAAGGAGCCTGAATGAGGATGAGTGTTCTAGTGGATGAAGGAGGCACCCGGATCGGACGTGGAGCTGCCAAGGAAGTGCTAGCGCCAGCGACCAGGGAGCTCAGATGGATGGCCATCCGGCCGAGCCGGCCGGGTTCGATGTACCAGCCGGACTGGTACCAGCTAGGTTCGGTGTACCGGCCGGGATGGTACCATCTGGGGTTGGTGTACCGGCCGGGCGGGTACACAAAAATCGGAGTTAACCGGGCTACTTCGGGTAAGACACATGACTGTTCAGCCGGGCTATTTGGGGTAGGTTACACAAAAGGGAGTATTGGATATAGGGATAAATCAGTATACGTTTCGCTTTCTTAGACACAAGTCGCTTTTATTGGTTCACAGTGGAGGGCTAACAAGGTCCCCTCTTGCTGCTATTGGTTTGCCCGGGGAAGGTTAAGTTAACCCACCGGAAGTCCCCTGACCGGGAGTCGCGGCGTTTTCGTATACTCACCTCAAGTCGCCCGTGTTTTGAACACGGTATTAAGTATTGGGAAGTGGTGACATTTTGGCCTTCTGTGGAAGAGTGTGGAGTTATATTTGGAATTCCGTTTATATACACGTTTGGATTCACCCTTCATTATTATTGGTTTAGCTGGCCGATCGATTATTCTCGGTCCAGCCGGCAGTATACAAAGTTCAAGTATATTGCCAGTCGAGCTCCCCGGTGACGATTTCCGCCCAGGAGCTACCCCTAGTCCTAACCCTCATCTCCCTATTCGACGGACTTTACACTTTTCGCCCTAGGGTCCACCAAGAGAGCGCAACCGCCAGTACTGACGGGTACACAAGGTGAGCTTTCAACATGGAACATCCGAGTCGTCACGATCAAGCGGATGGAAGTGACCGATCCAGCCGGCCGGATGCCGGATCGGATCATGACTCGGATGGACGGAGTACCCCCTCCGACAGTCAGTCGTCTGGGCCCCCCGTGGGTGTTCGCGTCTCAGGAAGAATTTCTGAGAGCGACTACATCACATCAGCACTTGCAAGGGCTCCGCGGAGGACAGTCCCTTCAATCCGTTCAGATCCATGGTGAACTAGAGGCTCCCTAATACACAGTTGGGAGTTCCTGAAGACAGGACGGGGCAATTTTCCCAAATTGTTTGCGACAACATCGTTTCGAAAAATTGTCGATAAGTGTTCCGGGGAGTAAGTTGTTCATGTATACACTATAGTGATTGAGTCGTTATTCACCTAAAAGTATAACACATGTCCGTAATGCTTTGCTTGAAACCCGACTCAACTAATTTCAAATGCAGAAGCTGATTTTATACTCGACCGGTTGGATTAGCCCATAAGAAATTTTTTAAAGCTCTGAAAACATTCTCCGTGGTTCCACACTCGCGTCGTAACATTTCGCAACCAAATCCATGCCTTGTGGAATGTATAAGTATATTTCGTGTTCTGTTTCAAAAGCCCTTACATATACATTTGGTATATTTGCGAATACGTCCCAGGTTTTTGGTGTTGTAAGTTCCCATCTTCACCACTGCTACAAAAGTCAAGTTGTAGGCAATTCCCATCTCCACCACTGCTACAAAAGTCAAGTTGTAGGCAATACCAATCCTTTGTTCGTTTCCGCATGCCACGAGCCGAGCCTTGACCCTTTCGATGTCACCATTTCATCATTTTTTGTTCAAAACACCCATTTCGTGTTCACTCCTTCGCCTCTTCTTCAATTCCCAATACCTTGTTTCGTTCCAACGCCGTTACTTTTTCATCGACCGCCTTCAACCTTCAACCAGTTTACATTGTTCGAGCTCTTCATGGCTTAACTCAAAATTTTTAAGGTCCACTTCCGAAACCAAATTTACTATTAAAACAATTTTTCCGTAACTCGTTGACCTGAAGCGCTTCTGGCGTGTCGAATTCTCGATTCCCCTTACTCTCCGCCGCACTAACCTTCTTCAATTTGTTAGCCTTGGTAAATCCACGGGTTTGGTGGCGCTCTCGCTGCCTTGACACTTTTTTAAGGATGGGTTTTGTTTGCCTTTTTCACTTGGTTTTGCTTGAGATTCTCGTATTGGGTTGCCTGCAATGCCAAAATTTGCTTACTTTGTTTGTTTTGAGCTTTGCTTAGCATGTCAATGTTTCTCATGTGCTGGGTCTCTACGACGTTACGTTCATCCTTGAGGAAGACTTTGAAATCGCTGACTTCCTTTCCTTTACCGACAATTACGCTTACTTGTGCTCGAATTACGAGAGAGGTTTTTCCTGGTTTCTTGTATACTGTGTACGGAGACGATTTCAGAAAGGTTTGTTTTTTATCAGTTTAAAATTAGTAAAGAAACATGGTTTTTGGATTGGACTTCGGTTGGCTCCGGTTTAGGATATAAGCCGCATATTGAACGGCGTCGTCCCATCTGGAAAATCTAACTCCACAAGATAAAATCGTGCATCTTACCATGTTCATGATTGGCCTGCGCATATACTCCGCTTTGCTGTTGCTCCGAAATCCAAGAAATTTATCAGTTATGGAAATTCCCAAATCTGTCTTTGATGTTATTGGTCCTTTTAAGTCGGAACAGATGATTCCACCAATTTGATCTGCTGGTGCATTCGTGCCGCTATCCTTTTTTACCTTGCGTTCTTCGTGTGTTTCACGTCAGACACGCCATACGCTTATTGCCCGTGATTTTGTGTCAAAATCTGGGTCTTTCGCCATATTTTAGATGGCAATAAAATTTAGACGCCCCAACGGGCATGGAAATTTATAAGGGTCCCTTTTTACATGTCCGTTCCGTTTTCAATCTCTTTCCTCTTTCTTGAAGGCGACCTTCACGTGGACGGTAAGCACCCTGTTCGTTTTTGTAGTTAAGTCAAGTTGAAAATGTAAATAGAGGTGGCTACGCTGATGGACAAATTGGGGCCAAATATTGATGGAAAGTGGATCGGCTGCTTTGTGGAACGAGTAGAATTTCGAAGGGACAGGGCGATCAGAACCGGGACAGGGAGATCGGAATAAACGATCGGCAACGGAATATGGCAAATGAATATGGAAAAATAATGGAAATACCGTAACTTAATTGGAACCAAATATAACACTGTTCCATGCCACTAATATTCGGGACGGTAAATTTATTTGTTACTCGGCGCCACGTTTGATACTTGTTACATTGCACCCAGTCATCGTGGTTCGTTGCGATGAGATTTGGCTTCAATTCATCATTTGCTTTCTGTAGCCCTAAGTTTTTTTTTTAAATAGCGCAGGAAATAACCAAGCTATCGTCTTGGCATAACTATGTGTAAACTATGTATTAATTGAGTTTTTTAAGCACTTGTGAAGCTGCTACACATATGATACATATCTCCCATGCTCGTCAAATTTCTGTCTTGTTTATCGCCTTCCTTTCCCACCCTTTGAAATTTCGTCGGTGCCTACTGATGAGAAGATGGTAGATACATTCTTCTTTCAAGGCTTCACGATGGTAAAATCTTAATGCTTGGGGTCATAGCAGGATACCAACTTCAATATACTATCATCATTCGTAAGGTAACCAGGAATATTGACACCACCAAGTTATACGCTTTCTTTCAGGCGACGATCTGTAGACTTTCAGCTCAAAGAACTAAATCAAAGAGCGTCGTTTTCAGCGACTTCTTTAGACTCGGCGCTGATGATCCAGGCTGGCGGATGTCCTAAGGCGCTAGCTGGAATTCGGCGGATACTTTGGTTGAATGCGTCTTATTATACATACAACCCAACCAAGTTGGTTCGACTTTGGATTTTCGTCCCTAGTGGGACTCGAACCTTGTAACCCTTCCACAACCTCCATATTGTCCGATCGGTGGATGAGGTCGGTCGGCGATGCCGATCGACCAGTTGGATCGGTCTATAAAGGTCCAAATTCCAATCTTAACCAGTATAATGTCTCAACGTTTATAAATCGATCCTTTCCAAGGTGTGATCACCGTCTGTTCTTGCATATGAACTTAGCGAAGTCAATGTATCTGTTTGTGATTGAGTGCATGCACAGCTGTCTATTGTATAGCTGCCACTCTGGTAAATAATTAAAATTGAGGCTGTGCTGCTACTGATTATATCTGATCGATTTGATTCTTCCCATGAATTCCCATAGCCTGGCGTTGCTTTTCCCCTTGAGTAGCTTCCATGGAGATCTTTCTTGGATGCTTTTGGCGTTCTGGAATGCATATTAGATCGGTGCTTCTCCCCTCAGATCCATGACGAGGAACCGTTAAACTTGGACTCGAATAGTGAGAAGGCGGCGAAGTATGTCTGCGTTGTTCATGATGCATCGAAGAAAGGGTGACATTTTTTCGCAGCTAGTAAAGACGCATGTATAGTTCAGCCGTTACGTGCTAAAAAAACGGGTCCTCCGGGCGCAAAATGAGGAAGAGTGGATCGTGAACCATAAGGCGTACCTAATTACAATCATTGATTGGATCATAATTGTCAATCACAATGACTGATTGCAAAACCTTATAAATTATTTAATTGTTATCGAATAAAAAATAATTGTCATTTTATCGCACAAACAAGAGGTATCGCCTGTGTAGTGTCGTCGGTTAGCTCAAGACAGCTAAAACAGATGAGCTGCCACCAAATTTTGGCATCATGTTTGATGGATGGACATCCTATTCAGCGCATTTTATTGCAACATTTGCCACTTATTTGAAAGATGGCGTCTAACCGAAACATTGCTGGGAATATCACCTCCAATTGATGAAAGCTAGTACAAAGCTGACGACCATATCGACCTCCTTGAACAATTTTTGACGTACTACAACCGTACAAGATCGTCCGTCATAGTTCCCGTGGGTGATACCTGCTCGTCTAACTAGTCTATTTCCAACAAGATTTGTATCCCGTTCATAGGCTGTGCGAATCACAAACTCAACTTTAAAATCAAAATCTAACTGCTGAAAGATGAAGATGTGACAAATGCAAAAGCATCAGTAGGAAATGTGATGATGAAGGTTTGACCAATCCGAAATTCTGCGAAAATTTGCCTGCATACACATTTGGGCCCTGTGAAGAAAAATGAGATTCAATGGTCGTCAACATAGAGATGGTGGATCGTTTCTTGAAGATTGAGGTGGCAATTGCATCGCCATGTGGAAGCCAGATAGTCGCTAAGACGATGAACACAGGTGACGAGGATGAAGAGGAAGAAGATGATGAACAGTAGGCGACTGATACGAGAATCAAGAACTACTTCGAGACCTCGTTGTGAGAGTTTATAATATTTTATATATAAAAGATAACAAATAATATATTATAATATTTGTTCTAGCTGCCTACGTGCCTAACCAAAGAATGATCCCTTTGCCTAACTTTTTTGATCAGATTCCACTGCCTGCAGAGCACTTTGACAGATGTCGTACGATATGAGGTTTACAGCCGAACTTATGAATACCGAACCTTACGTCAAGAACTTTAGCTTCCATTTGAATTGAGTTCTTTAGTAACCCGTGTGGTTGGTCGGCTTCGAAAAACCACTTCGCGAGGATGGTCACCACTATCATAATTGGGTAATAATTGGTCCAATTCCAATGATTGATGGGTTGTAAAGCGGCAATTACAAGCGTAAATTACGTCGTTTACTCATTGCAATGATTAATTGTTGATTTGTTTCTTTCCCTGGTTGGAAAAGTGTTCAAAAATATAATGGTTATGCATCAGCTTATTTTTCTTGACCTGTACTAATCTTTCTTACAATATCTTATAGTTCAACAAGAGCGTCTTCAAAATATTGATATCAGCGCGGTTGATTTGTAGGAAGCCCCGCCTTGAATATAGCTCCGCGAAGCTGCTCTGTTTTGTACATCATTCTTTACGGAACGTTTACTACTTTATAGTACACGGCTTTATCACTGCGTTGCCTCTTTCGGGGATAACTAACGGTACGAAGGCACGAAAAAATCTCAGGCGGACTTATAAGTACCCAATTTTGTAAAAACTGAATGTACCGTAACCTTGATACTATAACTTTGGCGCAACCCAACAATTTCTTTTTATATGGGAGCCACTACATGTAAGTGGATTTCCATACCAGTACCGTTGGCATCCCAATGGTTAATCGCGGCTCCGGATGCATTTCAACAGGCGTGTTAGATGTGATGGATTTTGTTCAAGAAAAGAAAGAATGGCCAGCATTGTCCCCGCTGAAAGTCCATAGAACCTTAAAGGCAGTTGGAGATCTTCCACGTGGGACATCGTGCGGAATTCGGAAAGAATTATCGGAAAGGATCGGCCCAGACCCTGTACAACGGGACGGCCTCGCTCAATATACGCAAATACATTTGAAGGCTTGTATTGAGACCATGTCAGCTAATATGGGCTTACTCTCCCGCAGTGCTATGATAGGAGAGTGGTTGGAAATAACGATCCAGGTAGATGATCACACATATCACGGAATCCTCCAAGAGCACATATTTCCCTTTTGGGTATTCTTGGGCACTGAATCCGTGGATTTCCGAAGTACGCGTGCCAGAACTCCTATTTCGAAACAATGATCGTATTCCTGTGATGGCCATTCAGGATTAGCAAATAAAAAGACCAACTTCGTCCACGTTTGCTTGGCAGGTAATGGGGGTGGAATGGTTTTCGCACACAACGGTTAAGTTGGGAAGATTGCTGAGCGCTATTGTGTTGGCATCTCCACGGATTGAGATAGGTCATTATATTGGTGAACCACCCGGTATTTCACTGTGTCGAGGACCGAAACAGTTGGAGGGCTTCCGATGGGCATTGTCAGGTCCCGGCCAGGTTAAAGGAATTAGTGTAAATAGCGAGGAGACAATTATTGCGCACCAACAACCAGATGGTATCTTTTGGAAGATAGTCTCCGGTCGCCACATTGAGGATGATATCGAAAAGGACCTTCAGCAGAGTCGTTTTGTCTTTCGCCCGCATCCGGACCTACATTTGATTGGTTGGTCGATGGACGATTTCACACCGTTGTGGAAGATCTGGTATAGGATCAGGAGGTCTTTTCGGATGCTGTACTTTAAGGGTGTAGCCCCCCAGGTAGGCACGCTCCTATCCAAGTGGAAAAGACGGTGCGAGCAGAATTGGTGGTGGGAAAGTCTACAGGATATAGAACCAAAACAGGTATGGGAGCATGGTAATGGTTTGACTAATTACCAGGTTTGGGTCATGTATAGGGCGGTGACTTTGCAATTAAATACATTTTATATGCGAGGGACGACGAGTAGAATATGTTTGCTTGATGAATGCTGCTCTGGTTTGACTTCGGATACGTTTCACATTTTCTGGGAGTGTAAGAGAGCTCGGGCATTTTAGACCCGTCTCCTGCGACATTGGCTAGGGATTGCCATTAGCGAGGATCAAGTGTTGGGTTATTTGGACGCTGTTACAAAGAAAGATGCACCTAAAATAGGGAGACATATAGAAAAGACGATGATGTCAAGACATGGATGGTATGACACCTCATACTTCTTAGTGTTTGATCTCATTTGGAAAAAGGGGTTTGTGGAGTAGCCACTGCTTCGCTTTAGCAGCTTTGAAATCAAGTCGTTTTCCTAGGGAAAATCAAAAACGCCTATGAACATCTCGAATTTGTATGGAAACAATGCCGAGCCCAACTGAAATCGGTGGCAGCATTTGAGAGGAGATCCGTTTCGACGAGGGAGGACGGGATCCGACTACAGATTAATATAAAGTGCTTATTTGAACAGATACCAGCATCAAATTACGCCCAAATGTAGGAAACCAGGAATTACCACGTATTACGCACCAGGAACCAGGCTGAGCCTAGTTTGCATTCTAGATTCTCAATGTTTATAGTAACTAATAGTTAAGACTAATAAGGCTACATTCTACTACTACTACTTCTACTACTTCTACTACTACTACTACTACTACTTCTACTACTTCTACTACTACTACTACTACTACTACTACTACTACTACTACTACTACAACTACTTATTATCAATACATTTATCCATACCGTATTATTAAATCAGGTGGTATCATAGACGCACCAGATTATTGTACCAAAAATCAGGCATCAAGAGCCATCCTTTACAAAATTTTCTTTCTCGACTTTTTCGCTGCAACGTCAACTGCGGTACCAATAACTTCTCTCTACGTTTGGTGCCCATCTCCGCTGCTGTGATCGTACAATTTAGGTTACAATAATTTAATATTTATGATTTTGTCACTAAGCCCCCACCTACCCAGCAAAGGTAGGAAGAGGATCCGGGCTTGCAAGGTAAACTTCAGCACCGCAGCACTTAAGTGAATGGCTCCCCCAGGAATAACCCTGGTGAAGAGCAAAATTCCCTTGATAGGTCACAGGGGGCAAGCGAGAGCACACTTCCTGTCAAAAAAGAGCGTGGTAATCAGGAGAAAAGAGACATTGATGAGATTGCCCCGGAATATCCTATAAATGAGACATCACAGGACGTAAAGGAGGTTGTCCAGCCCGAGCAGATGGTGGAAGTCATAGACCTAACATCGATCGAGCAGATAGGACCATCGGCAATGGAGGAGGTCGCGGAGAGTGAAACGGTCTCCCCAGAAACAGGAAATTGCGATCGTACACAATTACCTGCCAAAAGAGTACTCCAGTAGAACTGGCTCTCTTGTGCCTATTAAAGACGTGGAACAGACCAGTCCAAGACTTCTGATATGGTTAGATCAAAACCCAAAAATTATTCAGAGCGACATTCAACTCCTCTAAACAGACAAAAGGGTTGGGTAAACACGTCGGATCGAAAAGAGCGGAGCTCTCGGCCACTGAGCTCGAACGGCTAATTGATTTATTCGAATTATTAGTTGTAACGCATAACCTGAGTTGAAAGGTGGGAAGTCAAAAAGCATTAGATGCGTGGCATTTAGCACATAAACTAAAAAAACCGTTGGACACTGTCTTATCCCGGAAAAAATGACAGTTGTTAGGTTGAAGTGTCAAAGTGTCCTTCAAGAATGCACATAAGGGCATCGACAGAACGGAGCATGAACAAGTTATATGGTCAAATACCATTTCACAGCTTCTGGCGGTGGCATTTTTTGAAAAGGCTAAGCCATCAACAAGGATACGAGACATCAAATTGCAGATATGTCTAGAACGTTTTCAAGAAGGATTGCAAGACCCATCAAATGATCAGCGCTTGCCGGCAGAACAGGAAGATATTCGTTCAGAGTTAGATTTACAATTCTCTCTTAAAAATATTGTTGTAGCTAATGCGATTGAACAACAACAGGTTGCAAAATTTTTAAGGGAGGCATTATCCCCACCGGAGTTCAGGGGCTCCTTGATTTCTGCAATTGCGATCACAAAAGCGAGGCGCTTTATCAGAAGCATTCGAATGCTGTATGATGAACTAGCGACTTCACGCCGATCTTAACGACGTGAACAGCTATTACGACAGCAACGATAGTGCTCGCTTAACCTTGTTGTTGACATCGTCGTTCTTTCTTTCTTTCTTTCTTTCTTTCTTTCTTCCATAGGCTGGATTGTTGTTGGCTCTCCTCTATTATTGATAGAGTCGACTCTGCTCCTCCAGTCATAGACGTGTAATATCTGCAGCCAAAAACGAAGCCGTGTCGTGCTGCTCAGGGGCCTTGGGGGGCCAAGCACGTCCCAATTCACCCAAAAAGCGAAAGGTTCAGCTACTTTGTTGGGACTCCAATCAGTGGACGGAGGCCGAAGAATGGACAGATTTTTACGTCCCCCGTTATCTTCGTGCGTATATACGTGTATGTACTCTGTATTGTATCGATAATTCATTTTTTGCCGTATCACTCATATCTGACCATGCAAATGCAATCAGGTCAAGTGTAGAGAATCATCATAGTGATAGAATCAATCTGGGTTCGTAGATGTTTCGTCACATTCCGTGCCACTTCGTGGCGACAACACCAAGTATTCAAACATACTTGTCTCAGTTTCTAATTTCCTTCTCAGCAATTTCGAATACCTTCTCCAACGTTTGTCATTAGCAGACACCACCCCGCGAGCTCAACTCGTTTAACCAGAATAGAAGGCTCCAGGATCTATCTGAAGCGTGGTTTTTTTAAAAGCGGCCTTATGTTTTGCATCACCGTATAGAAGCTGATAGAATGATTCACAGTGCAGGGACAAATATTAAATTGTGGTCCACACTATTTGTAATCTTTCAAGGGAGATATTATCCCCACCTCCGGTAGGGATAATAAAAACTCCGGTGGGGATAATGTCTCCCTAATTCAAAAAGGCACTGGTTGCTGTTACCGACTGGGGCCCCTCTTTCGGACACGAGAAAGTGCATCTGCTACCGATTGGACCGAATCGGTAGCCATTAATCGGTAAATGTACAAACTTACATAAAACACGACTATACGTATAGGTGGATACTGACTTGGCAGGAAAACCAGGGCCCTCTTCAAACAAAGCAAGTGCCAATCCATTCGATGCATATAATTTTAAAGTTTTAAAATTTAAGCTAAGAAGTTGCCAGAATCTCCCAAGTCATTTTCTTTTCATACTAAAATCAAGTTTAAAGTTGCTGTCTTGCCTCAAGGCATAGAGAGGGCTTCACCTGAGTCTGTCGCCAATATTGCATGCAGGTAAACAGTTGCCAAAATTCTCGAAGTCATTTTTTTCTTATACTCAAAGCAAGTTTAAAATTGCTATGTTGACTCAAGGCAGAGGGATGGCTTTACCTAACTCAGTCGCCATCCTTATATCAACAGAACACTTACGTTATCAAGTTGCATTATAGTTAGCAATTAAATATGCAACCTTATCGATAAAAACACGATACGCTTCCATTATTTTTTATCTCGAGTAGAAAACTACAAACACATCATCAAATATCGATAGCGAAAGTACTGCAAGCTTGCTTGATTCAGCGGGCCAGGATTTTTGTCATGAACGAAAGACTCGGCAGCAACGAGTACGTAAATTCCACAGTTGTAATTATCCAATTGTGACCCGATTGCTGAGTCGAAACGGCGGATGCGGTACTGCGCAGGTCCATTCGTCGGAAGAATTCGGCGGAGTTTATCGTGTGCAAAAAGATAGGCCTCGTGCGCACGGCTGGAACTAATGGGGTCGTAATAATAAATTTCTTGAGTGCTCATACGCGCAAACACGCAACACCAGTGGTTGCTGCCGAATAGTAGTGGAAAAATAGCATTGTCGGTACCGTCCTTCAAAAGCATCACTCGTATTATTTTATCCACATCATCCACGCCGATAGCACCATTGAGTGACGGCAAAACTACGACTACGCTGCTATTGTCTTGAAAAATACATTTTAAAGCGAAATGAAGAGCGGCGTCGCTCAATTGCATTCGCCCAGCAAAGTCCGCAATATTGACCAAAATACGAATAAGTGACTCCAAGTTAGAAAATACCACAAGAAATAAATGACATCAACTTACCTTCTCGATTTGAAGTTGGATTGATTTTAGCGCTGGTACAATATCCATATGTTTCGATATTTGGAAAACTTCTTCAAGTGATTCACCAATTTTTACATCCACCGAGTCTGCCCAATCGATAGCAAATTCAATCTGTTTTATTCTTCCCGTAATATGATGCCACGTGCGCATGCGTGCTCGTGGTGGACTCGACATAACAAAGCCGGCACAGTTATCAACATCGTCTTGAACCTGGACCTGAGTGGCTGGGACATCATCTTCCTCAACATCTTTAGTCGGTACCTCTATGTGGTGTAGTCGCTCTCAGAATTCTTCCTGAGACGCGAACACCCACGGGGGGCCCAGACGACTGACTGTCGGAGGGGGTACTCCGTCCATCCGAGCCATGATCCGATCCGGCATCCGGCCGGCTGGATCGGTCACTTCCATCCGCTTGATCGTGACGACTCGGGTGTTCCATGTTGAAAGCTCACCTTGTGTACCCGTCAGTACTGGCGGTTGCGCTCTCTTGGTGGACCCTAGGGCGAAAAGTGTAAAATCCGTCGAATAGGGAGATGAGGGTTATGACTAGGGGTAGCTCCTGGGCGGGAATCGTCACCGGGGAGCTCGGCTGGCAATATACTTGAACTTTGTATACTGCCGGCTGGACCGAGAATAATCGATCGGCCAGCTACACGAATAATAATGAAGGGTGAATCCAAACGTGTATGTAAAGGGGAATCCAAATATAACTCCACACTCTTCCACAGAAGGCCAAAATGTCACCACTTCCCAATACTTAATACCGTGTTAAAAACACGGGCGACTTGAGGTGAGTATACGAAAACGCCGCGACTCCCGGTCAGGGGACTTCCGGTGGGTTAACTTAACCTTCCCCGGGCAAACCAAAAGCAGCAAGATGGGACCTTGTTAGCCCTCCGCTGTGAACCAATAAAAGCGACTTGTGTCTAACAAAGCGAAACGTATACTGATTTATCCCTATATCCAATACTCCCTTTTGTGTAACCTATCCCAAATAACACGGCTGACCAGTCATGTGCCTTACCCGAAGTAGCCCAGTTAACTCCGATTTTGTGTACCCGCCTGGCCGGTACACCAACCCCAGATGGTACCAACCCGGCCGGTACACCGAACCCAGCTGGTACCAGTCCGGATGGTACATTGTACCCGGCCGGCTCGGCCGGATGGCCATCCGTCCGAGCCCCTTGGCCGCTGGCGCTAGCAATTCCTTGGCAGCTTCTCATCCGATCCGGGTGCCTCCTTCATCCACTAGAACACTCATCTTCCTTCAGGCTCCTTTCACTCATACCCTCCAAACAATCCGCCACCAATCCGCCCCTCGGCCGTCCAACGTCCGCAGTCGTCCCGTCCGCTTAGTCCGCTAGCCCAACTATCCACGCTCTCTGTCACGTTTGTCCGGCCTGATCCCAAGCCTGGCGCCGTCCGGCCGCTTGTAGGTATTCTCGGCGGCGGCTATCCGGCGCCCACGCCCTTGGTCCGTATTTCTGCCAATCAGAATGCGCCCTCTGGAAAGTACTTCACATTAATTCATAAGTCACTTTACCACAGCCGCCCCTGAGTCGCGTCACAGCCGCGCAACGGTTGAGGCACGATCTCACCCGAACCCAGTTGATCTGATCCTGCTTATCCATGCCTGCTTTGGTACGTCGTCCCACTAATTTATAGCGATTTTCGTGAGCCCAGTCGGCCTCCCCACCGGCTGGCAAGCTCGCCCACAGATGTTGACTTTATCTTGATACATTTCCAGTTTTGCAAATCAAAAGGACGACGTTTGTTGTCTCGTTCTCGTGGACGACGACTCGCCCGCCAGCGGGGTCGAAGTCGCAAAACCGCCGAAGTCGTCCCGTACTCCCGATCTTGTGTTATCGACCGCCGACGCTGAAACTGCACTCCGCGTTCACGGCCAGGCTTGTGGCGACCGGGACGGTTTGAAGGCCGCCGTCTCTCCCTTTCAGGCGGAGCTTCGATTCTGTCGGACTGACTATGAAGTTCTGTCGCAGAGTTTCAAAACCTCTTGTGCGATGCTAGAACGCGTGGACCCCCGAATCACTGAGCTGAAACTCAGTCGTCGAAAAGCGGAGGGCGAAATAACCCGCCTCAGGGCAATTGTGGGTCAGCTTACGGCTGCCCTACAACGGGCCGCCGTGCCATCCGCCTCCATCTCCGAAGCAGCGGGGATGGAGAAAAGGCTGGAGGCGTTGACCGCCCAAGTGGATAGCTTGGAGCACATCCAAGCTGACTTGGTCCAACAACTCGCCGCTGCCAACCGCCGGGTCGATGAAGCTGCCGTTTGGAGATCTTCTCCGGGACCGAGTGGTCTTCAGAAACAGGTGACCGTTCTCGAGGGCCAAGTCGCCATCCTGACGGAAGAGAGAAACCGTCTCCGCATGCTAGCAGACGTCGTTGAGCCCTCCGGACTGCCAATCAGGAGTTGGTTAACCGATCAAAACTTCAACGTAACTGCCTCTTCTCCTCTTGTGTTGTAACCCAGTCGCTTACGGTCTCCATGTCCTTATCACTCTGCAGTCCAACAGCTGGAACAGCTGAAACAACAGTCTGCCGAGATCCCTGACATGTCCCGAGAGCTTTCACACCTCCGTGCTCGACTCCGCCAGGTGTCCCAAGAGTTGGATAAAGTGGGGGACAACCGAAACAACCTGCGCGAGTCCCACACTCAAACCCTAGGCCAAATCTCTGTTCTGGAGCAGCAGCTGCAGGAAACTTCCTCCCGGCAACGGGAGTTGCGGTCTGAGCTCTACCGGGCCCGGCGAAATCATTTCGACACCCATGCCATGCTGGCTCGGGCCGACCGTGTTTGCGCTACCATGCTGGACAAGGAGGATCGTTTTAGGTCCTTACAAGACCAGCTCGAAACGACTCGAAACCAGGCCGCTCCTCTCCTGCAGGCTCCTTGGAGTGCCCGAGAGCCCATCTTGCCTGTCTTGGGGATGGTGAATCAGTGGAAAACCTCTCCACCGAATTCATCTCGGTTGTCCGCTTCAGCGGAATCAGGACCTGAGGAGCTTCCTGTCGGCCCTAATCCGCCCCTTGTCGGTTCAGACCTCTCGTCCGCCTCGGTGGGATCGGGGAGTGGAAAACGCCCGGCCAGTTTCAACACTTCCTTGGCCGGTGCTGACCCGCCCAAAAGGAGAAGGAAGAGTGAATCCTCCCCTTCGCGCCAATGTCATCCGGACAGCAAAAAAGAACTTGAGTCGGACAGCGATGACAGCTTGTTCACAAGGCGGTCCGCTGCTGCATCTCCTCCTCCTTCACGAGGGAGAACTGGTCTCACCTCTAGTTCGTCCTCTACTCAGAAGAGGACTCGGAACCCGGTCCGGCAGTTGCGTCGCCATCCGGCTCGGCAGCCGCTTCACCTGATTCTTCCTCGGATTCGGGCCGCCCTCCCCTTCGTACATCTATGATGATGACGAAGAAGACGAGGATTACGACGATCAGCAGACATACGCCGCGTTGTCTCGCTCTCGCGCGGATACCCGTCGTCGCCTCTCAAATTCCGGTGGCCAGACGACGGATCAACTGGAAACTGACCCTGCAAACTTCGCCGCCGGCAGGTTTTGGCTCCGGGGGGCATGAGCCGTCTGATATCTCCTTGCCTCCCATCACTGTCGACACCCCGGCCTCTCAGGTCGCCCGTACCTCGAATCCCAACTGAGTAGCAGAGGAGAAGGTGGAGGACAACGAAGAGGACATCCCTGATCAGTGGTTGACTCCTCCCGACC
>MIQA02001062.1:0-75884 GCA_001887855.2 Sclerospora graminicola | reverse complement strand
TGGAGTCGGTGCAGTCCAAGCAGAGTGAACCTCATGCCGCCCCGCCGAGCCGCCAGACAGGTCGCCGGACCGGACGTCGGCCAACGAATAGGAAGCTGTCTCTCAGCGACGTGGATATGGAATCCGTCAAGTCGACCAAGTACCATTACGATCCGGATGACCTGGATCTGGGGATGGCCCGCCGAGCCCACATGGCCTCGGCCAAGCGTTTGACGCGGATTCGGGAGCGATCACGAGGGTGCGAATGTTGGCCACGTCCGAGCTGAAAGACTTCACCGGACGCGACACGGACGAGGACCAAGCCCGAGGATGGCTGAGCAAGACGAAGTCGGCATTTCTCAGAGACCGGACGTCGGACTTTGAGAAATGCCTGATCTTTGGGGTTTAATGAAAGGTCCAGCGAAAACCTGGATCCAACGGCTCAGCCGGGAAATCCGAGGAAACTGGAGAGGATTGGCCGGTGCGTTCGAGGAACAATACTTCGGATCTGGAACGTCAGCGGCGCGACAATATTTCCACACCAAGAAGCGAGCGGATGAGACCCACCTGGAGTATCTCCATCGTTTAAATGTCGCTGGCATGAGGGCGGGTATCCCCGTTAAAGAAGATGCCAGCCGGTCGGAAGCCGCCCGCGAACACGTGGAACATTTCATCAGCACGTTGGACGATCGGGAGCTGGCAGACCAGCTGGCGTTACTGCGGTTGAAGAACACCACGGAGCTGGAATTGACGTTGCGCACCTACCTAAGAGCGAAGAAGCGAGGCCCCAAGGCGGCGGTTGGAACCGGCCGTTTCAAGTCCCGATTTAACGCGGATCAAGGAGGCCGGCCGCCATCTACCAGGACGGCCCGAGCCATCCGCATGGTCGCCCGAGAGTCAGACGCGACCAGCTCGGAAGAGGAGTATCAGCGATCCGGGGGCGAGTCTGAGGAGGAACAGTATCGGTACCTTTTCTCGGCAGAAGCCCGTCCGCCGTCCAGGCTACCAGCCGAGTCCGGTCAGTCGAAGAGTTTTCCGGCTCGACCTGACCAGGATTACCCCAGGCGCAAGTGCACCCACTGTGGGTCCATCAAGCATGACGACCGGAGCTGTTGGAAGCGGCTGACGTGCAAGAAGTGCGAGAGGAAGGGACACCCGGCGGAACACTGCCTGTTCACGTGTAAGACTTGCGGGGAGGTGCATGAGGCGGGACTGTGCCCAATTGAAGAATTCCACAACCAGATGAAGAAGTGGTACGTCCCGACCAAGCATGCTGGAATGCTGCCGCCCGGAGTGGAAAAGATGTTAAACTAGATCGCTCGCCAGGTTGGAATCTGGTTCAAGCCGAGCGGTCTAGTGTTAGTATCTATGCATATGTCGGTAAAGAGGATAATCAAGAAGCAAAGCAAAGGATAACCGACAATACATGTAAGTTTGACGATTACGTCATCCGGTCCCCGGGCAGCACGGCTGACCCCTACCTGGTGAGCAGTATACGGACGGATGAGTATTCCCGGTCTGAAGTGCGCATGGAATTGAACCTGTTACCTGGCGAGTCGCGAGGTTATTGGAAATATCATTCGCCGGATAAAATGGTTCAAGCAGGCCAAGGCGGATGGAAAAATCAATAACCAGAAGGCTACCATGCTGTTCGACTCTGGCGCGGAAGTGTCTATCGTGGACACCACCTTTGCTCGTAAGGTGGGGTGTGAGATAGACGAGACAAAGCGGCAGGAATGTATCGGCATTGGAGAAAGCTCATACATGACCCAAGGAAGGACAAGAGTCAAGATTACGTTAGCTGGGTCGTTGGTATATTACTTTACCGCCTGGGTAGGCAAGCTGGCCGGGCAGGATGCAATTTTGGGCATGGACTTTATGGTCCCGGCCGGCATACGGTTGGACTTATCGCATGGAACATTGACGTTGCCGGACGAGGTACAGATCCAGCTGGCCGGCCGGCGGCCCTTATATGGCGCCCACGTCCAGTTCCTCAAGTTGGGTCAGTTTGTAACGGTGCCAGTGGGAAAAGCGGTGGAAGTAATGTTACGACCACACGACCGGCGGAGTAAGTTATGGCTGACAAGGGGCGAGTGCTGGGTACCATCGTTTGTTAAAGGGAGTGGTCATCTCAACTCTATAAGCGTGACCAACATCTCTGAAAAGCCCCTCACCTTGCATGAAGACGTGATTATTGGAATGTGGCTGGCCAAGGACAAGGAGCCCCGCCGGCCGGGCTATGTCACTATTTGCTCAAGACGCTATATTGAATGGCAAAACCTGGCTTTTCAGGCAACCACCGATCTGGTCAGCGAAGAGGAAGAATTAGAAGAGGACCAGACGCCGATGGTGGCTAAACCCGAATACCGGACCCCTTTCTAAAATATTGACGCGGAGCCGGCCGTCGCCGGATCCGGCTGAATGTATCGGCCGAGGCTATGCCACGATCGCGGAACTGGTTTTGCCCACTCAGAGGAAGACGGACGAACGACAGGGTCGGGGAGAAAGGACCAAGCAGAGTTGCATATGCGGCCAACTCCGTCGACAGATGGTTTGACGACCGAGGTGAAGGCGGATTGACCCAGCCGGTTGATCAGAATTCGGAAATAGCCGAAGGCGGATCGGCCCAGCCGGCCGAGCAGAATTCGGAAATAACCCAAGGCGGATCGACCCAGCCGGCCGAACAGAATTCGGAAATAGCCGAGGGCGGATCGGCCCAGCCGGCCGAGCAGAATTCGGAAATAACCGAAGGCGGATCGGCCCAGCCGGCCGATCAAGATCCCGAAGCAGCCGAAGCCGACCAGGTCTGCATTCATGAAGGGGGCGAGCTATATGTTGAAGGCATGGAAGATCAGATGGCGGTACTACCTGAGGTAACCCCCTGCCCCCCAGCAGTCACTATCGACGATCTACAAGTGGGAGACCCGGATGTGAACACCCCGGAAGAGATCGGCAGATTGAAGGATATTATATGGAAAAGACGACATTTGCTGATCGGACCAGGGAACGCACTTCCTCCGGCCGCCCATGGGGCGGTATGTGATATTGATGTGGGAGGCGCCAAGCCGGTCGCACAAAGATGCCGAAGAGTCGCCCCCCAGTATCGGGAAAAGCTGTCAGAGCTTATCAAGGGCTTGCTGGCCACCAAGATAATTCAGCCGTCCACCTCGCCATGGGCCTCGCCCATTGTAATTATTATTAAGAAGAATGGGGTGGATGTAAGGTTGTGCATTGACAACCGGCTGGTGAACCGGCTGACTAAGCTGATGGTTTACCCGGCCGCTGATAAACGACTTGCTGGAGGACTTGGATAAAGTTTTGTGGTATTGCTCATTGGACATGGCCAGTGGATTCTGGGTGGTCTCTATGACCGATCGTGCACGGGAGATCTCTGCGTTCGTGACGCCTTTCGGGTTGTTCGAGTGGAACCGGATGCCGTTCGGCCTGAAGAATGCTCCGCAGATTTATCAACGGTTGATAGATAACGCGCTGTACGGACACTTCAAGATCAGGGCGGATCAAGATCCGGCTCTGGTCGGGGATGTGTTTGCCGAAGGTGACCCGGATCCCGACCCAAAACCTTCAGTTTTGGGGCGGCGGTCTTACATTGATGACATTCTCGTCACGGCAACTACCTGGGATTTACTGTGTGACAAAGTGGAGATGTTGATGATTACGTGTGAAAAGTGGAATCTTTCGATTAGTGTGGTTAAGAGTTTCTGGGGAAAGACTAAGGTGACCTATTTGGGTCATCACGTTTCGATTGCCGGATTGGAGGCTAATCCGAAAGATTTGGAGTCCTTGAGAAATCTGCCTTTCCCGCGATCCCTAAAGGCTATGCAATCCTTTTTGGGCAGCCTGAATTATACAGTCGGTTCATCGAGGATTTCGCAGTCTAATGCGGCGGTCTTGTATGAGTTGCGGGGGTGTGGATTACCATAAGCTGAGAGAGCAGGATAGGCAAGCGGAGACGCAAGCCGGGCCGGCGATATCAGCCAATGAGAAGGCGCCCTTTTCAGTTATTTCCGCCAATGAGAAGGCGCCCTTTTCAGCGATATCAGCCAATGAGAAGGCGCCCTTTTCTGTTATTTCAGCCAATGAGAAGGCGCCCTTTTCCGCCCAGACAAGCGGCCGGCCCGGACGACCACATGACCCGGGCGATGGTGGTCTTTGGTATGTTAAAGGCGAAGATGGCGACCACACCGGTCCTGAAAAAAATTGATGTTAATAAGACTCCGGTGGTCATCATCTACGCTAACAAGTGGGCCATCTCGGCCGCTCTCTTGCAAGACCATGACGGAATGTACTGTCCCGTGACCTTCACCAGCCGGACCCTGAAGGCTAATGAAGTCAATTACGGATTGGTGGATAAAGAAGTTTTGGCTCTATTACGGATCTTGGATGTGTGTTATACTATGCTGGTGTCTCGGCCTATCAAAGTACTATCTAGACGGTCGACCCTATCATGGCTCCTGACGGCGAATGGAATTGACGGCCGGCTGGGGAGATGGGCGGCTCTGCTGTCTCAGTAGTCCCTCGAAGTGATTTAGTGTACTAAAGGGGAAGAGGAAATACTGGGCACACTGGCTGCCAGCATTACCCCCAGGGCAGAAGTGGAGGAAGCACTGATAGCGATCGCGCCTCGGAAGCAGCCTCGACAAACTATCGTATTACCGCCGCCAACAGTGGGACCCATGGAGGAACTAATGGTTTTGAGTTTCGATGGGTCGGCGAGTGTAAAGAAAGGGGTCGGGGCCTATAGTGCCATTGTGTGGAAGCTGCCCGAATGGAAAGTGGTCGCGGTCGCCTCGGATTTCACGCCTGGCATTACGGTGAACGAAGCGGAGTATAGAGGACTGTTGCTTTGCCTAGATCTGTTGGCTGGCCGGACACAGGGGCGGATCATCATATGTGGTGATTCCAACCTAGTGATCCGGCAAATCACAGGAGAGATAGATTGTAAGGCGCCACGGCTGAGACTGCTGAACGATCGGGTCATGTCCGCCCTGCGGAAATGGCCGGAACATGAACTGTTACATGTCAAACGAGAGTGGAACAACAGCGCAGACCATCTGGCCACCTTGGCCATGCGAGATCAGATCGGTCTCACCGTTTCAGATCCAGGATTGTTGGACGGATTGGCGGAGATGAACAAGCTATCGGAGATAATCAAGCCGGCCGCTAGAGACGAGGACCCCTCGCCCGGATCCAGCCGTCCCGTGGAAGAGGAATATAGCGACCGTGACTGGGAACAGGGCGTTCACGCCCGATCGGACCAAGAAGTGCCCTGCAGCAATAAAAGGTCCCTCTAGGCGGACTCCCGAGCAGGCCTGGCGAGACTAACCACGGTTAGTAGTCAACAGTAAATGTTTGGAGTGGGAACGAAAGAGGAACGGATGGATATATTAAAAGAGAACGAGAGAAATAAAAGAATTAACAGTGGTCGACAGCATCGAGGACATTTTTCTACCCCCCATATTTTTTTGCACCAAAATGTAGATCAGAGTGCGTAGAGCTTAAAAAGGGGTCTCCGGCGGCTTGGCACTCTCTGGTTCAATCAGAAACGCTGATCCAAAAATCCCTTTTTAATTTTCTAATTACCCGCTATTAGGAGCTAGCCGTATAACGGACCTCCTATAATAGCCAATCCGGTGACTTTATTTAGATAAATTCGACCAGTAATGCGAAGAAAGAACGATACACTGGTCAACTATTGTAAACAGCAAACGACTGAGAAACGCCAGTTTAACGCACAGTCTGCCAGAATCGATACGTCGTCTGGGCAACCAATTTTGAAATATGATCCAAAACGTAATGGTATGGTCAAGATCCACGAAAAGCACTGATGCTCGATGAATTCATTAAAATGCCCAACTGTGCAGTACAATTGCCTTGGTATTTACCGCCAAAGCTATATTATATTGCGAGTTGTGGAACCGCCTTGGGATGTCAAATGTGTGGCTGTTGTTGGACGGATTTCGGTATCAAGAGATCTCAGAGGGACTCCGCACGTTCAGGATGCTGAAAACGTCGCAGCAAGTGGATCTGAAGTCTCAAGAAAGCGTATAGGCGTACTACTGACTGTTGCCATGTTGGTCAAAGAAAGATCTCCAGCTGATAGGAAGTCTCCTCTTCAATATTAACTATGACGACGCAGAAGAACGAGTTTACTATTCTAGTGGGAACGTGCTTGAGTTTACACAACCTACACCTGATGACATACGCTACAGAATGAAAAATGCCATCAGGCGAGTAGAGGATGTCTCGCGAATTCTTTCCCCATGGTGCATTCTTAGGGAGATCGCAAGTTGATCATTTAGGTCAAACATTTGTCCAAGATGCCAGCAGAATAGAGCATTTTCTCTCTAGGGAGTATTTTGGCAGCAAGTTATCGACTCCGAATATGCGGTGCTTTCTCTTTCTGTGAGACTCCGGTCGGAGGCGCTGTCTACAATCTTTCCATTGGGCAGGGGCTGCTGGACATGAATCACTTGCTGGAACTGTTTTCAAGCTCTATATACATCGCCTTGCTGCCGAGAGGAGGTTGACTCTTTTCATGTCGAAATATGACCCCGAAGAGGGAAACAAACCTCGACATTTGGAGGTGAAGCGAGTTGCCTTAAAAAGTGGCAGGCCATTTGTAATGGAACGGAAGCGGATCACGAAAGGTATTTGAAGGCGTGGAAAGACCAGAAGGAGTACTCGTACTAGTTCCCTCGGTGTCATAATTTTCCAATTGACAGCATCGTGAAGCTCGAGACGGGCAATGTCGCGTATCTTTAGATAACTGTTGCTAAAGTTCATGATATCGACGCCGAAAAGTTGAAGAGCATGAACAACATCTTTTCTCGTACAGATGTGGGACATGCTGAAGACATCGAACCACCAATTTATATTGATGTTTGTATGGATCTCGAGACATGCCAATTGTTGGTCTTGAAACCAGGCCCCGAAGTGTTGGTGGCGAGGAAAGTTTGCAGCCCCTCTAACTCAGCTGACATCAAATAAAGTCACCTTGAAGTGGACGTCTGTGGAGAGAAAGGCTTTTGACGGTATTAAAAATGCTTTGGACCAGGCAGTGGTGCTCACATTTCTCGATTTTGGCCAACCATTTGATCTTCACGGATGGGACAAGTACAACAGAGCGGGAAATTGTTGCATGTTATTCACGCAGTCTTACCCCAGCGCGACACAAATACTCGAAAAAATGGAGTGGAGTTGCTATTTTTCATCGAGATACTAAAGGAGTATCGCACTATGTTGCCAGGTTTCCCTGTGATCGTGCATACCGATCACAATAATCTTATTTACCCGACCGAAATTTCGTTGTGGGTGATACGTTGGTAATGTAACCGTTTTCAGAATATCGAGTGAAGATTTGCTATGTGGAAAGAAAAATAAACATTAGAGCTGACGCTTTTTCACGTAAGGAATACGATGCGGAAAGAGAAGTGAAAAAAAAAATAAAAACCCTGAAGTACAACGCATGGATGTAGTTGATTGCGTAATCGATGACAGCTAGTCAAGATGAGGGTCAACACGCGCAATAACTCCTCGTTGTGTCCACGACACAGGTGATCCTGATTACAAGATTATGAACATCATGGGGAGCTCGCCTGTTGACATTTCAGAAACGAGTTGTTACTGACATTATCATATAATGCAACCAACATTCTACTGGCCAGGCATGAAACGCCGTAACAAAAGCCGACAGATTTGACGTATGGGAAAAATTGATCACCGAGGCACATGACGCCGATAAAGAACGAGTGCCCAGTGTCCACGAGATTTGCACAGCTCTCGTGTCGCCAGAGTATAAAGTATTCGTGTCTCACAAGAATTGCAGCTGCCGATTCTGCGCTTTCCATTTCGCTTTTGACGTTTGAGCATGTTGCTGAAAATTTCTACCAAGTGAATCTTCAGCATGTGACAAAAGCACGATTAGATGAATGGTGCGCTTCAACTTTATTAATGTGGAAATTATTCTGAGCACCCTTCACTACTCATGCAATCTATCTCACTTCCTTCACTTTCGCTCGAGCTCATATCGTCGGTGACGAGAATGTGATCTCGAAGTTCAAAAAGACGGGCTCTCGTTTTTTCAATGCATCCCTGTACGGTCTCGGGCATGACGCCATGGAGCGCGTGACTAAGGCGCGGCTCCAGATCTGATAACTTGGTTTCAGTTGTGTACTGCCGGCCGACCTCGCCTTTTACGATAGCCCACACGTATTCGATCGGTTGAAGATCCGAGTAGCAGGGTGGGGTGAAGATCACTTCGTGACCTTCACTTTTGGCCTTTTCAACAATCACCGGCAGGATATTTTTTTGGATGTACAAGCTGAGTCTATCCCACATAATATTTTTGGTATCTGAAATCAGAACCGGAATTCCAAATTCCTCACATGTATTTCGAAGAATGACTTTCCTGTGCTTCTTGCGTGGTACACAATCTGGAAGGGCTTTATGGTACTTGGCATTGTCCATGATGATGCGACACTTGTTGAGCCCTCGAGCCTGGAGAGCGGCAAGAAATTGATCCATCCAGTTTGAAAAATACTCGTGATCAAATATGCCGTGATAATCTTTGGTTTGCTTCCCTCCCTTAAAGATTCGGATTGTTTCTGTGAGCAAAAAGGCTCCGTACATGTCACCGTCAACCTTTTGCGTGTTGCCATCGTTGGTTGATACAGTGCGTGAGCGATCCCGATCTACAATTGCAGCAATAAAGCATAATCTGAGGCCTTTGTGATTTGCCTTCGGCACGTTCGGATTGACAGGATCGTATAGCGAGTCATCATGACGCGCGTAATTCACATGGATAAAACTTTCATCAAGCTACACGTCTCTAAATTCACTGGCGTTTTCTGCGAGCATGCATTTCACGTACTCGTCACGCTTGCGCTTGTGATCATCCGATATTTTGTAGTTGGACTGTGTGGGCTTTCCGCGTTTAAAACCAGCTTTTTTTTACAAAACGCTGGACAGCTCTCAAGGCAGCCCTTTCGTCGCCATCATTGACTTGAAGGAGATCACACGCGACTAAATGTTGCAAGACGTCCCTCGCAACAGTGCGAGTGCGTGTCTCGCAGCGCTTCTGAATGAACGAGCGCACGGAAGCTTGTAGATGAACGGTAGAGAGTACTCGAGTAGGCCTCTGGCTGCGGTTAGCAGGGGGCTGGGCAACATAAACGGCTCCATCGCTTTGAAATGTTGACCATGTATTATACACCGTTTTGCTTGATCGACCGAGAAGTCTACCAACCTTGACGTCTATCGACTCCTTCGCTCTGAGTTTTACTGCACCCGACCGTAAATTGGCGGATGCAGCGAGAATATCCAAGCGCTCTTTTTTCGTGATCGATCGCCCTCTGCTTCTAACAACATAGTTGAGCGCTTCACGACAGTCATCCCTTGCGGCATGCATCAGTCGCTTCGGCTCCATCTTTTCAGTCTTACACCTATGTCACTTCCAATGCGTTCCAACCAAGGTACGGCTCACAATCTTCACGAAAACGTTGCCATCTTGCTTTACGGATTCAATACCCGGTTTTAGCACTGGTGAACCCCATTTTATGGGGCACACTACATATATTATACATATAATATCTTACAGTTTATATTTTCTTGTAGTTCAAATCGTGGCTTCTGATTGGCTTCGATAGCTATCAGGTTAGGGGGATTCTTTATTTATAAGGTTCTGCAGCGAGATTCAAGCGAATATTTCTTAAAATCCCCACATATGGAGTACAACGCACGCGCCACGTATCCTGAAAATTTTAAATAAAACAACAAAGTAGCAAAAAAGTTATTAAGAAAAATGTCCTCGATGCTGTCGACCACTGTAAAGCAAGCCCGATTACTCATCCCCGTGGATGACTGTACTTGCCGTGGAGCCGAGTCACCCGAAGTCCAGGGTGGTCGGAGGGCCGTGCGCGGTATTGATTGCGCCAACGATCTTGCTGGTCAATGGCCTCCAAAGATTCGGAAAGGGAGGTGGTCTGATCCAGCGCACCTAGGCCGGGATACCACGTTCCTCCTTCCGCTGCATTTCCGCTCCTGCGGTTTGGTAGATGGAGCATGAACGGGAAGAGAAACAGGTCCAAGTCACAGTTACCATCCCGGATACCCTCCATGATGAACGTACACAGACGGACCCACGCCTCGGAAGCTCGCCCCCGACGATTCTTACGGGCAAGGGAGTACCTGCGGAGAGATTCGTCCACTCGCTTGTCCTCTGCAGAGATGTACACGAAGTGGGTAGACTCCCAGATGGCCCAAGCGTGAGCCACGGTGAAATCATGAAGTCTCGCCTTGAATTCCGTGGACCATGGGCTGGATGGAAGCCCCATATCCGGCATCTTGGTGTTCAGGATTTTCCAAGGTTTGGTCTTCATGAGTGCGTCGATGGCGCCCGATCCCATCAGGTCAGGGTTCCAAGTCTCTGAGGATGGCGTCTTGTGAGATCGAGGGAACAACCAGAGAGGTGGACGGGATAGGGAGTGAGCGAGCTGGGAACTGGAGATATCAGCTAGACTGGTATTGCTCAGTTGCTCGACTGGCCAAGGTAGGATGGCGGACTGATCCGCCCCGCTGGGGAAGCGCCCGCCCGATAACCACAGAAGCGGAAGTTTGGGAAAAGAGGGCGCAGGGGGTAGAGCACTCTTCCGGACCTTAGGTTTGTCTGCCGGTCGGGGGGTCGACGTGTGGGACGTGACCCGGCTGGGGCTGATCGCCGTTTTTTGGCTGGAGTCTGGGAGAGAGGTTCTTCTGAATCACTCAGGTCGGGAGGAGTCAACCACTGATCGGAGATGTCCTCGTCGTTGTCTTCCACCTTCTCCTCGGCCACTCCGTTGGAACTCGAGTTACGGACGACCGGAGCGGCCGGGGTGTCGACGATGCCCGGAAGCAAGGATGGGTCGGACGGCTCATGTTCTCCGGAGCCAAAACCTGCCGGCGGCGGAGTCTGCAGATCGATGATCTGATCGGATTCCATTTGACCCGTCGTTCGCCCACCGGAACTGGAAGGGCGGCGACGGGTATCCGCGCAAGAACGGGATAACGCAACATTGACTCGCTGGGCCTCGTAATCCTTGTCTTCTTCGTCATCGTCATAGATAACCGAAGGGGAGGATGACCCCGAGTCCGAAGAAGAATCAGGCGACGCGGCCGCTGACCCGGATGGGGCCACGGCCGCTTCGGATTCCGAGTCCTCTTCAGAGTTAGAACTGGGGGTGAGACCGGTTCTACCGGGAGTGTATTGAGGAGATGGAAGAGGGGACCGCTTCGCGAACAAGCTGTCATCGCTTTCCGACCCGAGCTCTTCCCCGTCGTCCGACTTGTCCGGAGGACATTGGCGCGAGGGTGGGGATTCGCTCTGCTTCCTCTTCTTAGGCGGGTTAGCACCGGCCAAAAGGGGGCTAGAGCCGGCTGGGCGTTTTTGGCCCCTCGATCCTACCGAGACGGACGAAGAGTTTGAACCGGCAAGGGGCGAGTCAGAGCCGGCAGGAAGTTCCTCAGGTTCCGACTCTGCTGCAGCGGGCAACGGGGTTGAGTTCGGCGGAGAAGTTTCCCACTGATCCACCATCCCCAAGACAGACAAGACGGATTCCCGTACATTGAGAAGAGCTTGCAAAAGGGGAGCGGCCTGGCTCCGAGTCGTCTCGAGCTGGTCTTGAAGTTCTCACAGAAAGGACCTAAAACGATACTCTTTATCCAGCATGGCATGGCATACACGGTCCGCCTGAGCCAGTATAGCATGGGCGTCGGAATTTTCTTGGCGGACCTGGTATAGCTCAGACCGCAACTCCTGCTGCCGGGAAGTAGTTTCCTGCAGCTGCCGCTCCAGATCCGAGATTTGGCGAAGGGCCGGGCGTGGGAGTCGCGCAGGTGGTCTTGGTTATCCCGCACTTTATTCAGGTCTTGGGACACCTGGCGGAGTCGGGTACGAAGATGTGTAAGTTCTCGGGACATGTCGGGAATTTTAGCGGACTGCTGCTTCAGCTGTTCCAGCTGTTGAACTGCGGAGCGACAAGAATATATAGGCTGTAAGAAACTGGGTCACAACACAAGAGGAGATGAGGCACTTACGCTGAAGTTTCGATCGTTGGACCAATTCCCGATTGGCAGTCCGGAGGGGCCCGGCAACGTCTTCCAGCATGCGGAGGCGGTTTCGCTCTTCCGTCAGGATGGCGACTTGACGCTCGAGATCGGCCACCTGTTTCTGGAGAGCAATTGTTTCCCGAGATGGACCGCGAACGGCAGCTTCATCGGCCCGGCGGTTGGCAGCAGCGAGTTGTCGGACCAAGTCAGCTTGGATATGCTCCAAGCTATCCACTTGGGCGGTCAACATCTCCAGCCTTTTCTCCATCCCCGCCGTTTCGGAGATGGGGGCGGATGGCGCGGCAGCTTGCTGTAGAGCGTCCGTAAGCTGACCCACAATGGCCCTGAGGCGGGCCACCTCATCCTCCGCTGTTTTGCGACTGAGTTTCAGCTCAGCGACCCGGGGGTTCAAGCGGTCCAGCATCGCGCAAGAAGTCTTGAAACTCTGAGACAGAGTTTCATAGTTGGCCTGACAGGATTGAAGCTCCGCCCGAAGGGAAGAGACGACGGCCTTCAATCCGTCTCGGTCGCCGCAAGCCTGGCCGTGGACGCGGAGTGCAGCTTCGGCGTCGGCGGTCGACAGCACCAGATCGGGAGTACGGGACGATTTCGGCGGTTTTGCGACTTCCACCCCGCTGGCGGGCGAGTCGTCGTCCACGAGAACGAAACGACAGACGTTGTCCTTGTCGATTTGCAAAACTGGAAATATATCAAGATGAAGTCAACAGCTGTGGACGTGCTTGCTAGCCGGTGAGGAGACCGACCGGGTTCACGAAAATCATTATAAATTAGTGGGACGACGTACCAAAGCGAGGCATGGATGAGCAGTATCAGATCAATTGGGTTCGGGTGAGATCGTGCCTCAACCGTTGTGCTGCCGTGACGCGACTCAGGGCGGCTGTGGTAAAGTGGCTTATGAATTAATATGAAGTACTTACCAAAGGGCGCATTCTGATTGGCAGAAATACGGACCAAGGGCGCGGGCACCGGATAGCCGCCGCCGAGCATACCTACAAGCGGCAGGACGGCGCCAGGCTTGGAATCAGGCCGAACGAACGTGACAAAGAGCGTGGATAATTGGACAGGCGGGCTAAAGGGTCAGGACGACCGCGGACGTTGGACGACCGAGTGGCAGATTGGTGGCGGATTGATTGGAAGGTATGAGTGAAGGTAGTCTGAAGAAAGATGAGTGTTCTAGTGGATGAAGGAGGCACCCGGATCGGATGAGGAGCTGCCAAGGAATTGTTAGCGCCAGCGGCCAAGGGGCTCGGATGGGTGGCCATCCGGCCGAGCCGGCCGGGTACCAGCTGGGTTCGGTGTACCGTCCAGGCGGGTACACAAAGTCGGAGTTAACCGGGCTACTTCGGGTGAGGCACATGACTGGTCAGCCGGGTTATTTGGGGTAGGTTACACAAAAGGGAGTATTGGATATAGGATAAATCAGTATACGTTTCGCTTTCTTAGACACAAGTCGCTTTCATTGGTTCACGGCAGAGGGCTAACAAGGTCCCCTCTTGCTGTTATTGGTTTGCCCGGGGAAGGTTAAGTTAACCCACCGGAAGTCCCCTGACCGGGAGTCGCGGCGTCTTCGTATACTCACCTCAAGTCGCCCGTGTTTTGAACACGGTATTAAGTATTGGGAAGTGGTGACATTTTGGCCTTCTGTCGAAGAGTGTGGAGTTATATTTGGATTCCCCCTTACATACACATTTGGATTCACCCTTCATTATTATTGGTTTAGCTGGCCGATTGATTATTCTCGGTCCAGCCGGCACTATACAAAGTTCAAGTATATTGCCCGACGAGCTCCCCGGTGACGATTTACGCCCAGGAGCTACCACTAGTCCTAACCCTCATCTCCCTATTCGACGGATTTACACTTTTCGCCCTAGGGTCCACCAGGAGAGCAAACCACCCAGTACTGACGGGTACACAAGGTGAGCTTTCAACATGCAACATCCGAGCAGTCACGATCAAGCGGATGGAAGTGACCGATCGAGCCGGCCGGATGCCGGATCGAATCATGACTCGGATGGACGGAGTACCCCCTCCGATAGTCAGTCGTCTGGGACCCCCGTGGGTGTTCGCGTCTCAGGAAGATTTTCTGAGAGCGACTACACCACAGACCCAAGTTGGTAGTGAGAAGAAAGCGTGGGGGCCCGAGTAGGCTGCTCTTACATATACACATGTAAGATCAGATGGACTACTCAGAAGATGACCCGGCAATCATGACATGGAGAATCAGCATCGCGAGGACTGACGCTGTAGAAGGCATTAGGAGTGGTGCAGTTCAGAATGGAAGATGTAATCTTAGCAAAATTTCAATATGATTGGAGCGAATATTTGTTTTGATGATTGTCATGATTGCCACATGTGATGTAATTTTGTTGAAAGACTCGAGGCACATAATTGTCTCGCTATCCTTGTGGTAAGCACTTTTCCACGATTTTACATTTTAACAGTCTTTGTGAACTTATACTAAATTATAAATAGAATAGCAATAGCACATCAACTCTTAGTAGTGGTTCTCACGAATAGAGGTTGAAGGGAAGGTTGAGTGATGGAGCTGACCAATGAAAATTCATCCTCCGTGTACCGTTCGTGAGGACCTAGAACTGGCTTATTTCATTCTCCAAAATTCAGAGCACAATATAACTTTATAGTGAACAATGTCTACAGATTTGAGTAAACTTTTAAGACCAAACTCGCTTTTTAAAGATTCTGTGATTCTATTCCATCTAGACGACTTATTCCTTTTATTTGTTATCTCTCAGCTAGTATGTGTGCGCTGTCGTTCTTGTGTCGCCGGAGGTTTGAAAAGAAAAGACTAAAAATTGCTCATTCTACTCAGGAATAACAGCCAATTACGGGCATTCTTCTTCAGTCTTTTTGGCGAATCACATGCCAACCTACTGCTTTTATTTTTGGATGACAGATCGAGAAGGATGAGGTAGGATGCATGATGGATCTGACCAATGACAATCCATTATTTCTCCATTCTCCATTATCGTGAGAACCACTATTATTATAATTGGGGAGTCCCAGGTGAGCACTTTAGGTTATTTGTGCATGGTTTTATGCGCTATACAAGGTAAAGTAAATGCTACATCATTACTCGGAGGTGACCGACGTGCTCCTTTGACTGGCACAGTGTACCATATATGGGGTACAAATAGGGATAAGTGTGGGATGTTTAGTGACTCCCTTCAGCGGCAAGAAAACCACCTGATATCTCGGCAGGGATTCAGAAGGCGATGTACGATAAATTCAGTTTAAAGATTCACGATTACCATGATCAGATGAACAGGATCTGGTGGAGTATTAGTGGAATAGCTCAAGTCTGGCTGTGGCAAATAAGAAATCAGTCTGTCTTGAACAAAAGTCAACTGACTTCATCTGGAATCAGTGTAAAACTCAATTACAAGGAGTAGCGGCCTTTGAGAGTAGTCGGGATAGATATAGAGATGACGGGATGAGATTACAGCTTCGCTTGCAGTGCTTTATTCCAGCACCATCGATGCAGCATAATGCTTCCTTCTGAACCGGTATTAATTATACGGGCTCAGCAGTTACCCAATAGCTAAGGACTATAGTAAATGAATGGACTATTTTTATTATTATTAACGTTATTATTAATTGAGAGCGCTATAATGCGTAATATTAACCGTCAGTAATATTGCGCCGTCTGTTGGATACGCTCTCAATTGCGTCGAAGACTTGCCTGACTCAACCTAACTAACACTCGCTGCATATTAATCTTCCTACTCAAGACGAGTGCAACACGTGGGATACATAAGTGTTGTAAATGCTCTACCAATAGCGCGAAACAATGTTGTTCCTTAGCACTCCCAGTATCCCTTTGTTAGCATCTGGCGTGTGACATATAATTTGCGGACACATGGCACGCGGACAGCGCACATATACCGGTATGTCAAGGATACAGAAAAAAATGAGTAGAGCGTCTTTTTTGTTCAATTGCAAGCCAAGGGTTAGGAAATATTCATGCACACAAATTTTGATCAAACCTGTTTGAAACATGTCATCAGTCGCATACAACTCGACGCTGGACCACATTGATTATACGCGTAGGTCAATCTATCCTGCCAACATACTCTTTTTTAGTTGTTATTGTCTCATCGCCATAGGTAACACAACAACAACATGTCCCCTACACAATTGACATTGTTGTTGACGCACACAAGTTTTCGTTTCTAAACTTCAATCCCACGACACCGAGGCATTGCATACACTCTGAAAACACAATTTGACACGCTAAAATGCTCGTCTGCCTTACTGGCTTGATCATCCCCGGCGATAAAGACTGAAAAAACACACCTTGTTGTGAGGACTGTTGCAATGTCGACACGTTGAACATATGTTTCCCATGTTGCCATGCGTCACAGTTTAATTAATTTGTATTTCGGAGTAGATTGCGACATTACATACAAGTATATTAATACATACTAAGTACAACAACCGCCTTCCTTACAAACGTTGCCGACAAGGCGACAATTTTTGATCGCGGATCTTGTTTGGCGTGAGCATCGCACACTGTACTTTCGTCTCCACAACGAAATGCTTGCAACATGTACTTTATCGGGGCCGCCAATAAATTCGAATTTTTGATTTGCATTCGAATCCTTTTCTGTAAAATACCTGCGAATGGACGACGACGTCCAGTCAATTTTTCTATACCAGGTTGGACCAATCGCCTATCGTAATAAATGAGATCTTGACGGCATAAATTTCAACGTGATCTAAAAGCTATACATATATACCAAACTAGGCATCTGTACTTAGCAGCAGTCTGAAATTTCAAAATGTAATAAGAAAAAAAGGCATGATGTGATGATCCGGTGAACTGATCTGTGTAAAATCTGTGCACCTAGCAGCCGTTTCATTCAAATCCCCCGCGAAAAAGGTGTGTTTTACGTTGCCTAGTTTTCAGTCTCACAATTTGGAAAGGCCAAAAGTAAATTACCAGCGTAAGACAATAATGATGACGACGTCAATGAGCTGTCGAAGAGGCGAAAGTCGCGGCATGTTGGCGCTTAATGAGCTCTTGAGTGACTTTGAAGCCCAGCAACGGAGTCTGCTCGTCATGGCTATCGATAAAGCGGTGGACAAGTCGTTGAAAAAGCAAAATGAACTGCTCCAAGTCATTCGTTCAAAAGTCGAGGCACGTCATCAGCTTGCATTATGTGACCTCTGTGACGAAATGACGCGTTCGCAGCCTACGATGATTGAGAGTTTAATTAGTCGGACGCTCGACGTCCAAAAGAATCCGGGACTTGTGAGCTGGATTGGCGACGACGACAAGAAGGACGAAGCTTGTGCTTGTCTGACGAAATTGCGCAAACAATTAGAAGCCAGTCAAGGCCATGCGTTCCGTAATGACTTTGAAGCACTCTTAGGCGTGTATATGGAATACTTAGAGATCCCAGTGGGACGTGGCACTCGTCTGAATAATCGTATCGAAGATCTTCATCAAGGACTATTGGACAAAGCTGGTGCAAATCAAGACTTAATTAATCTCGTCCATCGTGTGCGCTGGGCGTGTTTTGGTGTGCGAGCGATTGGCAGTGCACGCTCGTCTTATGATATGACAAAGCTATCGGAAAATGAAATTTTAGAGCTCTGTGGCTGCTTTAGTGCCATTGGCGCAGGCATGCCACGACTATCGCTCGAGTTTCAAGTATGTAAAAAAAAGCTGGCCACGGATACGTCCCCAATAAGTGATACAAGTTCTAATTCTCCGACCAAATCAAATGGCAGTATGGATTTAAAAGTCATGGATCAACAACTACATGAAGCCGAAAGGAGCGTCAATGATCAGACACCTTTTGATTATATTATGGAATTAATGAACAACAGAGAATTTAATATGGACCCAACGGCGTCACCACCGGGCTTTGAAGGAACGCCAGCTAATCATCGTCTATCATCGTTACTACCCAGATTTAGCAATGACAGCTTAAGTTTATCCGATCAAGCCTCCCCAATGTTAGCCGGATCGTCGGGCTTGAATGATTTGAGTATTTCGGGGTTGAATTTAAATGGATCGACCTTCAATGGCTTGCATTTTAACAGCAGCTTCGAGACATCTCAAGAGCCTTCGTTATCGCGTCTAGGTTCGATTGGCAGCTCGAATAGCAGCACCGGTCAACAACAATCCTCCTATTCGTCTTCAATGTCTTGTCGATCCAATGAGAATTCCGGGAGAGTCTGGTCACAGCCGCCACTTTTAAACAGTCCACCCCAAAATTCGATTCCTGAAAGCCCTCAAAAGCGATCGCCCTATTCCCTGCGATGTGAAAATCCATTAAAAATATCGCTGCAACCGTTAATTTCCTCGAGTGCTGACAGTCCCCCAAAGAGATTAATGCAACAATCGCCCAATGCTACCAACAAGCTCCCTGATGTACCAAGTCAAGCTAATTTGACCCTCGTCAAGTCGTTGAAATTTTACCACGACCGACCGACGGAATTGCCAAAAGAAAGTGATCGTGTACGCAAGGCAATGTTTGCGCGGATGCTTAATCATATGAATGGATTACCTAAAGCGACGCTTTGCCCATTAATGCCTGGACACGACCCGACCTGTCCGCTCTCGCATACTTATCTTGAAGTGATGGCGTATAATCCATTGTACAAGCGTTTGGTTTGCCGTCAAGCGTCTCATTATTGGGGCAGCCAAGTTCGAGAAGATGATAGCTGTGTGTGCTTGCATGTAGACACTGGTCTGACGTGGGAATGGATGGATGAAGCGCGCGATAAACGCTTTTATTGTCTTCGTGGCTCCAAGTGCATTAATCCAAAGTGTTTCAAATCGCACTCGTTTGAAGAAATGTGCTGGTATAATCCCTCCTACAAGATTAAACGCTGTACCGTGCGCGCTCACGAACATATCCTTCGTTCACGTGGAACAATTGCTCCGCCCCTAGATTGCAGTTACTACCACATTGAAGAAGGCAAGAATGCAGACAAGCGAGATTTTACCGTTGAATCAGACCATGTGGGCAAAGATGTGAAAATGCCCTTTATCGAACGGACGCACAAACCACTGGCGGATCTGCTTGAAGCTCTTCGTTACGCACGAGCTAACAATCTCTAAGAGACACGACACCTTCGTGGAATCAATTGGTGTTTTGGCTCGTGCATGAAAATTCTGTTTGTCTTGATCGTGGTACGATCGAGCGTTGTTAATAGTCATTGAGATAATTTTCCTCTTTTGTCTCGGATGCTAAGCTTTAACAAGAAAAAATACATTGTTCCTTTCACAAAAGAGTATCATTGACCTCAAACAAATACAGTGACTTTCCAAATCGATTTTTTTTGTTACGAGGCTGCAATTTTGTACACTTGTCACTAACAAGCTGTACACCCGTTCAGTATAGCGGGACCCAAATCATACTGGCTACATGTACCTATCTACCCAATTTGATGGGAAATAGGTATTCGGGCAAACCCAAAATAGGTAGTTCTTGCAAGCTTTCAAATTTCAAGATAAACCAACCAAGGTTGTGACCGCGACGACGGGCGAGATGGTTTTCATCTTTTGATCCGCACTCAGTACAGATGCCCGGGCAGATACATGCTGAAACTCGTGTTGATGCTAGTGTTGTCAGTTCTGTTCTCATTACCGGATTGTGATGGAAACGACGTATTCAATGCAGCAGCACTTTAGGCCTACCCGTGCGTCAAATTGGTGCATCGACCAGCAAGTTTCGTGTTATAATCGGGTTGAAAGATGCGCCCGAGTTTGTGGCAGTGATTCAAGATGACGGGACATTCCAAGTGAGTAATAGGACGACCATGGAGTGAAGAAGATCAGTGAAGACGTTGTTAGAAGGAATATGGGCGTTTTGCTAATGCTACAACAATTTTAGCCTGTCGACTATGCAAAGCAGATCCAGATACTAAACGTGACAGATAAAGCAGCGATCCCACTTGGGCTTGACCTTGCTTCTTTTAGGTAAATTATCAAAATAGGCATCCTGAAATATTCGGGACTTTTTCTCGACACGCTAAGAGGCCTGCTTATCGTACCAAAATCACGGTACAAGGTACCAAACAATGCTATCCAGTCTCTGGTGAACATGGATAAGTGGGAAGAGAACAAACTGGTTGATCCCACGGTCTGGAGTATCGATCCTACTGACTGAAGTGATCGACAACGACATTCCCGCCACGAACTTCAAGTTCGGGACGGTTATTCAAGGTGAGTGGATACTGTTACTGTAACAGGCTAGCTGTTACAAGCTTACACCATATAAATTGCAAGTGAGGAAGCGTGCAATTGGTTAGGAGCAAATGTAATTTGTTCCTCAACAGTTTAATTAAGATTAAACTTATGTTTGGGCTATTTAATTGATTCAATAGTCCCTTAGTTATACATGTTAATATATAACCAAGACACGTGGCTGCAAGACGGTAAGTTTAAGAGTGATATTTATGAGTGGCTTAGAGCTAGCTACTATAATTTTATCTAGACGAATCATAAGTAGGAGCGGAGAGCTCCTCCTGGACCTCGACACTCGCCTGGTCGAGATGACGACTTCGGGAGGGCAGGCGGCGCTCCACCTGCCAAGAAACAACGTGCAGAAGTGGCTTACGCTACTTCTGATTCGTCTTGGCGTACGGAAGCACATGTTCCGTACAAAGTGGGGTTTTAGACCCCAGCATGGACGTTGATGCCTGGCAGTAGCGGACATTGCAAGCGCGATTGTCAATGCCCGTTGTTTGACATCAACGCTCTTGATGATTGCGAAGACATTCGCAACCTCCACTTCGATAGGAGTACCGACGATAGACGTCGGGACTTCATCGACCATTTCTTTCAGGCTCGTTATTATACGAACCGAAAATGGGCGCGGAAGAACAGGGACGATAAGAACGCTCTGACCCATAGTTGGAATGCCTTTGTTGAAAACTACAGCAAAGGTCCCGACGATTACGTGAAGCGAGCTCACGTAAATTGTAAGCGCTATTTTAAGCACTCACGTACAGGGAAAATGGAATTTATCCATTTTACCCTGCATCAAAGAAGGAATTCCTTGCGGTGTTCCTTCCCATATGACTTGCCCTTGTTGTCCAAAGGGAGCTCCTTGTCTGAGCGAAAAGGAGCTGCGAGGGTACCGAGGTTACTCAGTACCCACTATGATTTAGGGCCTAATTGATGTCCTTAATGTATCAGCCCCAAGTGATGATACTTTCCACTCATCAACACCTAGTGTTGATGTTCCCCGTGCATCATCACTTAGTGTTGATGCTTCTTACGAGTTTGAGGAGAAGTATCCTTCTCAAACTCCTTCAGGAGATCAGGGACGTCTGCCCTCAGAACCTCGATTGGCTCCCAAGAGTCAAACTCTTGGAAATACCCCAACCAGCGTACCAGGTACTCGGTACGCTGCCCCTTCTTATAGTGAACCGAGCGCTTCGATAGCAAGCGCTCGAGAATATAACGCTTATTCCCCTGATTATCAATCAGGGGCGGCAGGGGTTGGTGATTCCCTCGACGTTGTTGTTGCGGAGCATGGTTCACAGCTCCGCAAGCTCGAGAGGCACTGTAACTGCCTGAGCGCCGACATGGCGCACTCGATGAGGACGTATCGTACTCATCGCGACGAGATTCGCGACATTTTGAGCACTCACGTTGCCCTTCAGCCGAACAATGCTCTTCTGTTGGTTGAGATTGACCGTTTGAAGTCGGAGGTTCACACTCTCCAGACTTCCCACAATCGGTTGAAACCGATAACATGTCTCTCTTGAGAGACTTAAAGAAGCACGGCATTTGCCGTGGGGATGCGTCTCGCCTAAGGATGTAGACGAAAGATGAGTGGCAAAAATTCACTCAACTGCTCGAAGGCATGCGCGTATGAGGGCAGCATGTCTCCTAGAACACGGTTAATGAGTTCAGTTTGCCCATCCGTTTCCGGATGGTCCGCAGTTGACATCTTCAACTGCGTTCCCAATAAAGGGAACGTTTCTTGCCAGAAACGTCCTGTAAATCTCGGATATTGATCCGAGACTATGTTCTCCAGCATTCCGTGTAAATACCGTGTCAACGAATATCCGCGGCGTTTTGCGCGGCAGTAACATTCGCTGACACTGCAGCAAGATGAACCATCTTGCCGAAACGTTCTACAAAGACCACTTTTTCAGTCTTTCGACTATGGTCTGGCGGAATACCGAAGAGAAAGTCCATTGAAATGGACTTCCAACACTCTGTCGGAACCGGCAGAGATTGGAGGGGAGCCTGCGCGGAGTGCGCAGACTTTACGCGCTGGCAAATCTCGCAAGCGCGTACGTACTTGCGTAACCAATTATACTGGTTACACCAGTACCAACCCCATGCGAGAGAAGCATATGTCTTCTTTCGACCTTGATGCCCCGAAATCGGTGCATCATGATACTCAAACAGTATCTGGTGTTTGAGGTCATCGTCGTTTGGAACGACGATGAGGCTAACATCTTCATGGTCTGTGCTATAAACCAACAGACCATCGTGCAATCGATAACGATGCACGCAAGCGCGAAGGAACTCTGGAAGTTCCTCGAGCTTCCGATCAGATTGATTACTTAGGTAATCAATCAGCAGACTGATTGATTCCCTCGTCTGTTTTGTACGCTTGTCGTACCTGTCGTACAAGTGAAGACGACAGAGTGGTGCAACGTATTGCGTTTGCACTGATTGCCTCCGTTACAGACGGTTTCGTCTCGTAATCGGGGCGTCGTGATAGCGCATCCGCTATCACGTTCAACGTTCCGGGTTTATATTCAACCGTAAAGTTGTACGAGCGGGAATACTCAAGACCATAAAATTTCTCTCGTTACAATTCTGCTCTGATTATTAAAATTTTCTTTAAATACTACCTATTATGGTTACAATGGTTATATGCAGGGAGCAGTACGGCGTCGATACGCCGAGATGAGGTAGAAGACGAGCTCCTTTTGTACTTCATCTACCTCACGAACATGTTGTTTAGCCTTCCATCATTTAAAATATGTGAGTGTAGTCCACTAGTATGCCATAACGGATGGGTAGATGGAGGCGCCGTGCTTCACTCGCAATTGCTCAAGTTTAGATTACGCTATTTGAGCGAATAAAAAAAGTTATGTTAGATCAGAAGTTACTCTATCGAATGTCTCTTTTACAGTCTGATTTCGGTTGACGAGAATTCTTAATCATCAGACATTCTTCACTATTAGGGATTGTATTTTCACAACGAAAGAAAGCGAAATCGAGTTTGAGGCCACAGTCACCTTGAGGAACTAAGCAAATTAATCCTAGATACCAATTCTCAAGTTCTAACTCGCAAACCTACGTGAGAAATTACGGGGGACATCAATATGGGGTTTTCCTCTGGTCCAGCCTATACTCGGCAAAGAATGACAGCCATTGTGCCATTCATAGGGAAATGTGTGGTGAATTCACGGCCGTGCGTAACGACGCATGATCCATGTAAACCACAAGCGGTCTATCTCCTAAGAGATAGTGTAATGGGGTGCCATTACATAAGTGTTATTTAAGTTGAAATATGACAGTTCAATTTCAGACTTACTGTCTGAAATGCGAATATTGGATTATAAGTTGTTATAAACTACCCTGAGAACACATTCTGATATAATTATCGAATCTGACAAGAGATCTAATAATAGGATATCATTAGATTAGTTTTACACTACATGTTACGATGATTAGTCTAGATCTAATTATACTAGTTAGCTCTTAACCACTCATAAATATATTCACTCTTAAACTTACCTTCTTCTAGACACGTGTCTTAGCTATATATGAATATATATCTAAGAGGACTATTTGATTAATTAAATAGTCCACTCTAAAGTTTATCTTACTTAAACTATAGAGAACCAAATTACATCTGGTTCTAACTAATTGCACGCTTCCTCACTTGCAATTTAACACTGTGAGTCTGTAACAGCTAGCCTGTTACACCTGGTAGCACTTTGTGGTCTGTCTTAACGACCACTGTTCATACGTTCCGCTGGTTAACTAGCGAAGCGGAGGTTTAAGAGCCGCCCGACCGTCATTACGACGGTCAGCGATCGTGAGCGCGAGCGACTGCTCGCGCAAGATTTAGTGAGAGAAAAATTCCTCAATTTTCACAAAGAAATGTGACACCGTGGTGGATATGATGCGAACCTTAGGGTCCGACATCATCACCATCCTCCGAGGTAAAACCTCGGAGGATGCTTTAGAAATGATAAGTCGTTTCAAGAGGATGTACATAGATCCTCAGGTGCGTTCCGTAATGCTACGGTCAACACCAATACCGCCCACAGCGAGCGTTGAGGTAGTAAAGGCGCGGCTTCCGCCCTTCGGAGATGGTTCGCAGAGGTGGAAGATGCCATCGCTGCGCAAAGGATTGTGGACCTACGTTCACAAGCTTATTTCGCCACCACATGCCTAGGCGATCGCGCCAGGGCATGGGCAATGAGCCAAAGATCCACCGATGAATCTGCGTTCCTGACGTATCAGGAATTTAAAGCTGACCTAAAGCTCAACTTCGAAGCTCCAGAAATGGAGCTTAGTTGCCGCGAAGAGTTCATGGAATTCAAGCAGGGTAAGCTTAGTTTACAAACTTACGCTCAGAAAATACAATATTTGTTTTTAAATATTGTATACGAGGTGCCCCCTGCCATGCAGGTCACTGGCTTTAAGAAGGGACTGAACGACGGTCCCATCAAGCAGAGTCTTTATCGAATTCCGCCAAAGACTGCTATAGATCAAAGTATCCAAGAGGAATTCAGCATGCGTTCAGCAGCAACGCATGCTGGGGTTAGTCGAAGGGCTCAACAGCCTTTCGACTTTATCATGCCGCCAGTGCAGCATGTTAACCACTCTTCGAACAAGACGAAGTTCACACTTCGTCCCACGACACTAAAACCCGTGTCAGAGCACGGGCGGAGGAGGTCCAGAACCGATGGACCTATCGGTTGCCGTTGCCTCGACCACGAGGCAACCGAAAAACAAGAAGTTCCTTCGCTGCAAGAGATGCGCGAAGATGGGTCATTATGTCCATGAATGTATGGCGCCGCGGCCGGCGTCATGCAGTCAGCGGACTGGACAGTCCGCTGGTAAGGGACATCAACACGGCAACCCTCTGTCGATGCAAAAAACGGCAACAACCAGTAGGGGCGAAGCGCCCTCCTGGACGGGTTATCTCACGTGCCGACATCGGGCATGTGAGGATAATAGCCCCAGACGGGACTATGTCCTATCAAAAGGTGCAAGGTGAAGGAAAATCTCTCATCACCCTGGAAGTAAAGCCGCATGGAAACGATGTCCCCATGCGCACTCTGTGTGACACAGGAGCGTCAAACAATTTCGTTAGAACTGAGGTTCTAACGTCGTTGAACTTCGTGGAGATTCAATCTCCACGAAGTATGTTGTCAGTCTGGTTAGCAACAGGTGCAACCGTGACTACACCAAAGCGTGTGATCCGCACACGCTTCGAGTTAGACGAACAGTCGTTCGAGGACGAATATATCGTCCTCGATCTTGACGACAAGTCGATATTATCTTGGGCATCCCTTTGACGTCCAAGCATCAACCAACGATCTACTGTGTTAACCTGTCGATTGACAGGGTCTGATCACTCTGTGAGTAATCCGGCTGTATCAAACAATACAACTGCAGAGTCAGACTGTCTGGTGGGTTGCGATGACACCACCAGGTCTGATCTAACACTATCAGCGGATGGTACACCCGCTGATCAAAGTCCAGAGGGACTTGCACACGCAACGGGAGAGTCGTTGCGTGTCAGTAACGTGTGCAACACGGGTGACAAACACCCCCGTGCTGAAGCACGACCGATGACGGTCGTGGTGCAGAGAATTTACTCACGGTGGGAAACACCCACCGTGAAGACGAAAGCACCGGCACGGATGTAAGTGACTTTCGTGTCGAAGATGAAGAACCCACGGCAGAAAGCAGTCGTGAGTGCATGAACACCATGGTAGACAGTGGTCACCATGAAGGGAATGCCTTGAGCACGAGTGATAATTACCGTGTTACCGAAAAGGCAAAGGATCAGACGAGTGCGTCTGATCATGCGGTTGTGTCCGTCGAGACGATAAACGTCTTGACGCAGACAGAGACTGGATTGGATACCCAGTCTCGAACACTCGACAACCCTCCGAACATAAAATTCGGAAGTAATAGCCCTTCCAGCCTTGAACTGGAAGAAGTTCGTAAAGAACTTGCGCAATGATCAGATCGAACAGATCTGCGTCATTGTCGCATCTGATGAGGTTGTGGATATTCGTGAGCGAATATTCACTTTACAATTAGAAGGCATTGGGAACAAACCAGTTCCCAATGAAAAGACCAAAACTCAGCGCTTTGAAGCGCAGAGCTGGGAGTCGCTTAAAGCGGCTTCCCCGTACTACGAGGTACTTTAAGAATACGCTGACGAATTCCCAGAATAAGTACCTCGTGAGCTCCCTAAGGATAAGAAAATTAAGCACGAGATTGATCTTGTGCCTGGCACCAAGTACTGTGTCACGCGGCAATGACCATTACCACGTGACCAGGTCAAGGCGATCGACGAGTTCTTTGAAACTCGTCGTAAGGCGGGACATGTGCGGGAGTCTACCTCACCGATCTCCAGTCCCACCTTTTGCGTAAAGAAATCCACTGGTGGGTGGAGAATCGCTCATGCTTTTAACAAGCTGAACGCAGCCACGGTACCGGCACAGACGCCGATACCGCGGAAAGATGTCATCATTGATGGCATGAGCGGGGTCACCGTTTTTAGTGCTCTCGATTTCAGGGATGGTTTCTACCAATCCTAATGCGTGAGAAGCATATCCCTCTCACGGCAGTAAGCACTCCAAGCGGAATGGTTTGGGAGTGGCTTGTGATGCCGCAGTGGCTTCGAAATGCCCCTGCCACCTTCAATAGATGCGTGACGAATCTATTGAGCCCGGTGCGAGAATTCACACCGAGCTATTTTGACGACGTGTTCATCCACAGCAAGGCTAAACATGGTAAGACTGATGTAGATGTTCATAAAGAACATCTACGTCAGGTGTTAGAGCTTATGCTTAGCATAAGCTCTATGCAAACTTGAAGAAGTGCACCTTTGGTGCACCTGAGATACCCGTTCTTGGCTGCTTTGTGGGCAAGAACGGGGTGCGCCCTGATCCGGAAAAGATCAGGGTGATCGTTGAATGGCCTACGCCAAACAACGTCAAGGAACTTCGAAAGTTCCTTAGGTTGGCGACATACTTGCACAAATATTCGTGCAATTATGCTGGTTTAATTCGACCTCTTTCTCAATTACTTAAGAAAGATGTCGAATGGCACTGGGATACCCAGTGCCAAGATGCATTTGATGCAGTCAAGCGTAGCTTGACTGAAGCTCCCGTCTTAGCAATAGCCGATAACGAGCGACCGTTTCACGTCGTTTGCGACGCGAGCGATTTCGCCATCGGCTGCGCCTTGATGCAGTGCGATCACGATGATCGTGATCGCGTTATATTCTATCAGTCGCGTCGGTTGCGCCCAGCCGAGCGCAACTATCCAGTGCACGACAAGGAACCCCTTGCCATGAAGTATGCACTAGCAAAGTTTCGAATCTATCTCTTAGGAGATAGACCATTTGTGGTTTACACGGACCATGCGTCGTTACGCACGGCCGTGAATTCACCACACATCTCTCAAACAATGGCACGTTGGCTGTCATTCTTTGCTGAATACAACTTCACGGTTGAATACAAACCCGGAACGTTGAACGTGATAGCGGATGCGATATCACGACGTCCCAATTACGAGACCAAACCGTATGTAACGGAGGCAATCAGTGCAAACAAAATACGTTGCACTGCTCTGTCGTCGTCACTCGTACGACAGGTACAACAAGCTTACAAAACAGACGAGGAAACTCGTCTCTGCTGATTGATTACTTAAGTAATCAATCTGATCGGAAGCGGGAGAAACTTCCAGAGTTCCTTCGCGTTTGCGTGCATCGTTATCGATTGCACGATGGTCTGTTGCTTTATTGCACAGACAAAGAAGATGTTAGTCGCATCGTCGTTCCAAACGACGATGATCTCAAGCATCAAATTTTGTTTGAGTACCATGATGCACCGATTTCGGGGCATCAAGGTCGAGAGAAGGCGTATGCTTCTCTCACACGCGATTTCTACTGGCGTAACCAGTATAAATGGGTACGCAAGTACGTACGCACTTGCGAGATTTGACAGTGCGCATGCGTTCAAGCAGTGGAGCGACTATTTGCCACTCACTGAGTTTGCAATAAATAACTCGGTGCATGCTTCTACTAAGCATACACCGTTCTACGTGAATGCCTTAAGGCATCCACGAACCCCAGCTTTACTTGGCGGTACGACAAATCTCAGTGGGGGAGGGACCCGCTCAAATTTGAGCGAGTCGATGCGCAAGTTGCAACCGCAACTTGCGAAGAGACTGACGAGTCTTCTACTTTTAACAAAGTAGAAACTCAAGCAGCTTCAGATACGGAAGCTGCTTACGCTGAATAAGTGTCTGCAGCATGAAAACAACCCATCTACTGCTAATAAAGCAGTAGATGAATTCGTATTGCAGCGTTAAGCTGGAATACGCTATGTGAAAGATGCACTTGCTTCCGCTTTTGACAAGCAGAAGCAAAATGCGGACTGAAGTGGAAGGAAAACCACAAATTCCTTTCAAAAAGGTGAATTAGTTTTGTTATCTACAGCTAATTTGCCTACACATGCAATCAGCAACTTCCCTACACGGAAGTTGCTCCCTAAGTTCATTGGACCTTTCAAGGTCCAAAGCGTTAAGGGGAATGCCTATACACTAGACATTCCCACGGCCATGCGCCTTCACCCAACGTTTTACGTTGGGAGGCACAAGCCGTATCAATCGTCTACGTCTTCGGACGAGACGCATCCCCACGGCGAACGCCACGGCGAATGCCGTGCTTCTTCAAGTCTCCCAAGAGAGACTTGTAATCGGTTTTCAACCGATTGGGAGAAGTCCGGAGAGTTTCCATCTCCGACTTTAGTCGATCAATAAACTCGACCAGCAGAAGATCATTCTTCTGCTGCATTGAGAGATGAGCGCTTAATATGTCGCGAATCTCGTCGCGATGAGTACGATACGTCCTCATTGAGTGCGCCATATCGGCGCTCAGGGCGTTACAGCTCCTCTCGAGCTTGCGGAGCTGGTAACCATGCTCCGCAACAACAACGGCGAGGGAATTACCAACCCCCGCCGTCCCTGATTGATAATCAGGGGAATAAGCGTTATATTCTCGAGCGCTTGCTATCGAAGCGCTCGGTTCACTATAAGAAGGGGCAGCGTACCGATTACCTGGTACGCTGGTTGGGATATTCCCAAGAGTTTGACTCTTGGGAACCGATTAAGGTGCTAAGGGCGGATGCCCCTGATCTCCTGCAGGAGTTTGAGAAGGATACTTCTTCTCAAACTCGTAAGAAGCATCAACACTAGGTGTCGATGGCTGCCAAGCATCAGCACTATGTGCTGATGCATTAAGAGCATCAATGAGGCTCTTAACACTAGCGGGTACCGAGTACCCTCGGTATCCTCGTAGCTCCTAGTCGGTAAGACGAGGAGCTCCCTTGGGACAACAAGGGCAAACCATGTGAGAAGTAAGTCCGCGAGAAATTCCTTCTTTGATACAGGTAAAGTGTATAAACTCCATTTTACCTGAGCGTGAGTGCTTTAAGAAGCGCTCGCGGTTTACGTGAATTTATCCACGTATTCGTCGGGGCCTTTGTTGTAATTTTCAACAAAGGCATTCCAACTTTGAGTCAGGGCGTCTTTATCGTCCCTGTGCTTGCGCGACCCTTTCCGGTTCGTATAATGACGAGCCTGATAGAAAAGGTCGATAAAGTACCGACGTCTATTGTCCGTACTTCGATCAAAGTTATGATTGCGAAGGGTCTTCGCAATCAAACGCGTTGATGTCAAACAACGGGTATTGACAATCGCGCTTGGTGTGCCCACCACTTTCGGGCACAAGCATCCATGCTGGGGTCCAAAACCCCACTTTGTACGGAACATGGCGTTCTGTACAACATGGTGAATCAGAAGCAGCGTAAGCCGCTTCTGTGCGTTGTTTCTTGGCAGATGGAGCACCACCTGCCACCTCAAAGTCGTCGTCGTCGCTACGACCAGGCAATGACGAGGACCAGGAGGAGCTCTACGCTCCTCATGCCACCGTATGATGGAGTTGTCGCTGTCGTAATCGACGGCGTCAGACTCCACTTCGCCATCACTTAACGGCGAAGAAATTCTAGCGGGCTTATGCTCGCTAGATTTGTTGTCAAGGACGGTGACGTCCTCGCTCTTTTCGAAGTCAGATGACTCTCCGAAGATATCATTGGGCTTCTTCTTAGCCACCCGCCCTACGGCAGGTGAAGTTGCGGAAGACGTTGCATTAGCGACATCTTCCCGCCCTCTTTTAGACACTGCTTCTGCAGCGTCTACTACGAGAGACAATGTGTCTCTAGGCTTACTCTTCGACGCTACATTAGTAGCGTCGGCCTGCGATGTTGGCACCTCTGCACGTGATTCAGAGGTGGAAGCTGCGTTAGCAGTATCCTAGCGCCCTTAAGAGTGCCGCCGCGTTTCCCGACCATTTGATTTTTAATGATCGTTAATGGGTTATAACAGAATATCGTTATGACCAACAAGTGCCACCATTCGATTGGTCAATATTACGCCATATTATTGGCCAACCACCTTAAGTGGGGGGTGATGTAATGGGGTGCCATTACATAAGTGATATTAAAGTTGAAATATCACTATTCAATTTCAGACTTAATGTCTGAAATGCGAATATTGGATTATAATTTGTTATAATACATCTTGAGAACAGATTCTGATACAATTATCGAATCTAACAAGTAACCTAATGATAAAGATATCATTAGATCTTATACTACATGTTAGTATGATTGGTCTAGTTCTAATTATACTAGTTAGCTCTTAACCACTCATAAATATATTCACTCTTAAACTTACCTTCGTCTAGACACGTGGCCTAAGGTTTATATATATTAATATATATATAGACTTAAGTGACTAATTGATTAATTAATTAGTCTACCCTAAAGTTTATCTTAAGTAAACTAAGGAGGACCAAATTACATTTGGTCCTATTCAATTGCACGCTTCCCACTGCAATTTTACAGTGTAAGCCAAGTAACAGCTAGCCTGTTACATAAAACTATAATTAAATCTAAACTAATCATACAAGCATGTAATATAAAGCTGATCTAAAATTACTCTTATTATTAGATCTCTTCTTAGATTCGATATTTTGATCTGAATCTGTTTCTCAGGGTGGATTATAATAACTAATAATTCAATGTGTTAATTTCACACAACGAGTACGAAATTAAATATTTACATCAAAATATCGCTAATGTAATGAAAATCCGCATCTCACACAAAACCCACTGATACTCGGACTATCTCTTCAGGGCGCACATGGAGGCTATATTGTTTTCTTCTCCACCCAAATAAGCTACTATTTGAGAACACCACTCATCCCGTCTCTGAGCCCTTGCAATCTTCTGAAAACGTTCTCCTTGTGCTAGCGCTAGAAGCTGTTCAATTGGTTTAGCTGGTATCTTATCCCCAGTCGTAGAGCAAATCTCCTCGGTAGTTGTACCTTCTTGAGCGCTCTTCTCTTGATTTATTACAACGGGTGGTATGACCTTCCTGACGCTTTTTTCTTTGCCATGTCACGAGTGACCCCAAATACCCTTTTCTCAGCCCAATCATCTCCCCACCGCACCAACCTTGGTTTGTCTGTAGTGGGTTCACATGTTTTCGTAATATAGCGCATTTCTTCTGTTCCACCAGCTACCCTAGTCACTAATGCAACAATTCCAGTGGATGTTTATATGAGTCTCGGTGCTGAATTTTGATATAACAGGTCGGTAAGTATGTTCAGCAATCTTAAATCTTCCTTTTCTTCTGCGGTATCTATAGTTCCAGCTGATAAAGCTACCAACGCCTTAAGAATCAGCAAATCTGCTGGTTGGTTGTACCGCCTTGTGATGTGAATTAGGCTAACTGTATCGAAGTCCGATAGTGCTACCTTCACTTTATTAAGCCATACGGCTAGCGACGCTTAATTAATTACATCGTAAATCTCCATTCACTTCACCAATCACAATCCGTCAATCCCCACATATAATTACATTGCGAACTTCATGGCGTTTCGCTAATTTAAGCGCTCCAAGTAATCCATTATATTCACTTTCATTTACTGTCAGTTCTGGTTTGAGGTCATAGTCAGCAGCCACCACTCGCCACGTCGGCAAAAACCACAATACCATTCCAAAAGTGTCAATTTCTCCTCCTTCAACTTCACTGCTCCGTCAAAGGAGAGCACAAAACCAGCACTGTCCCTCTTCAACTCTGAGATAGGGCTAATAGCAGGAATGCCTCGTAGCGATTTTATTGGGGCTATATCCTCTAGCACTTCCATCCGATCTTGTGGTTACCACTGAAGCAGCTAATACAGCTGACAATCCCACTGACTCATGGTTCCCTCGAATAATTTCCAATGACCAAGGTGATAACATGGCAGCCCACTGGATTGCTCGTCCAGTTAGACTCTTGGACATGAACGACCATTTCATTGTAGAGTATCGTGTGTGTACCGTCACATGTTGTCCATACAAGAAATGACTGGCATCATGCAGTGTTTTCAACAGTGGTAAAACCTCTGTTCAGCTCCGATATACCGAGTTTCTGCATGTTTAAACACCTTGCTAATAACCCGATCGGATGCAAAATGTTGTCGTAAGCTTGACACACCGTGGCTCCAAATGACCATCGATTCGTATACAAAATGACAACTATAGGTTTACACCGTTACAAATGTCGCAATAACGGCGCGTCAACCAAATGCTGCTTCAATAGTTCAAACGCGTTCTGTGCATGGGCTAGCTGAGTCCCATCCTGCAACTTGAGATCAGTGAGTTCATATTGCGCTGCTGCGAATGTAGCGAAATTGTCGATGAAACGGTGGTAGTAGATGAGGCTCCCGAAAAAACGCTGTACCTTTTCATTGTCTTAGGAAATGGCATAGTCGATATTACTTCCAAATTCATGGGGGCCGCTGAAATCCCTTGTCTCGAAATCTTATGACTTAAGAACTCCATACTTCGCTTGCCAAATGAACTCTTGGGTAAACTTATCGTTATTCCCCAGTACTTGAATAACTGCAACAAACTCTCCAGCATCACGCATAATTCATCCCACGTATGCGCGCCGAATGTAACATCATCAATGTATGTCCGCCTTCCAGGTTTTGGCTTCGCTATCGATCTCTCCACTGTTTCTATATGAAGCACGTCCTCTATCAAATGTAGATCAGACTCCGCCCTTGACGTCCCATTTGTATCTTGCGCATTCACTAGTTCAACTTCGTCATACACATGACAGATTTTATTGTCAATGCGTCGGACTATAGTCCATAGATCAGTATCAATAACTCTTTGGTAGATTTGCGGCGCATTCTTTAACCTCTGTGGCATACGTAACCACTCGAAATGTCCCAAAGGACAAATAAACACGGTAATTAGTCGAGCCCGTGCTGTCATCAATATTGCCCAATACCCACTAGCATTGTCCATGGAGCACAACCACATGACGCTCTCAAAATTTGCTAGCAAGTCATCGATCAAATGCATAGAGTTGACCATGAGTTTTGTTAGTTGGTTCGCTAACCGATAATTGATACACAATAGGATATCTTTCTTGTTCTTCTTCAACACAATCACTATTGGTGATGCACACTGCGATTGAGAATAGCGAATTAACTTTGCCAGTATGCCACGATTGCCGACTCGAGGAGCGTGAATAACGTCTCGAACTCGGCGTGCGAAAAGTTGATCATGACCAATATCCCATCAGACCCCTGCTCCGTTAGAAAGCGATCGTACACTGGGCTGTCAGAGTCAACTTCCTCAGACACATGACGCAGATACGTGTCGTCAACAGCCTCATCGATCTCACGGAGGCGTTCCAGACGTCGGAGGCCATCGTCCTCCATCTGCGTCAGCGCCACAGCAGTGCTGATCATATGGCGATCTTGGGAGCTTGACATGGCTAGTGGTTGCTCGGATGCTGTCGATTGTGAAATGTTCAGGCTGGAGTCTACAAATGACCCGCCCACTCCAACTTTTGGCGGAAATTGCTGTGGAGACCGCGCAATTACTAATTTCGTCGATAGCAGTACACAATCGTAAATACACGGTTAGTCTGTATACAATTCCCAAAAAAATCACGTTGTCAGTGCCAAATATACGGTAACTGTGTAACGTACCACAGTTGGAGATAGCATTGAATATCTCGTATAATCTGCAAATACCACCAAACCCTATTTTATTTCGTACATGAATGGGATGCAAGGACGACTAGATTCCCAATGCCAAGGAACTTCGAAAAATCCTTGGGCTGGCGCAATATTTGCACAAGTACTCGTACAATTATGCCGGTCTTATTAGATCTCGTTCTTATTCATTAAACAAACGATGTGAATGGCATTGGGTGTCCCAATGCCAAAAAGCATTCGATGCAGTCAAGGAGAGCTTGGCTGAGGCGCCTGTCTTGGCTATAGCCGATAACGAGCGACCGTTTCACATCGTTTGTGACGCGAGAGATTTCGCAATCGGCTGTGCCTTGATGCCGCGCGATCACGATGATAGTGATTGCGTAATCTTCTACCAATCGCGGCAGTTGCGCCTAGCTTAGCACAACTATCCAGTGCATGGCAAGGAACGCCTTGCCATGAATTATGTTGTGGTGAAGCGACTTATGAAATAGTGCAAAGTACTTTCCAAAGGGCGCATTCTGATGGGCCTGCAGTAGACCACGTAATAAGTTGTACAGTCTCCCCATCAAGTTAATTGGGACTCTTCTTGCCTTCTGCGCTATTGGCTTTGCATCTTCCACATCCACGTCACACACCACATTCTTTGCCGGTGGTGGTAGTGCATTCCCAGAACTTATAAATCCATCCTGTAATTTTCAAGTATCTTAAACAACTGCACTCTCTCTGACTTGGTAGCGATATATGGCTCTCCAATGGTCATATCCACTGGATCATATGGTCCTATCTCTACTTCAAGGATGAGCGCCAACTGCTCAGACATCATTTCTGCTCATAATTCAACACCTTCATGAATGTAGACTTCATGATCCAGATGCGTCTGGTCCACCTTTTCCGGAGGCACCGCATCAATAGCAAAAACCGCTGGAGGTATATCTTCTACCGTTCGCGCTGCCATTACACTTTCCCGATTTAATACTTTGTCTTGGCTCGATTGGATGGCTTCGTAAACATTTGTATAAGCTGTCGTTTTGAGTCGACCCCTCAACATCAGCGGAAATGATTCTTCATTCGGTACTGTGCATAAGTTTGATCACCGTAAGGATGCACTTGACGTGCCATGCGGTCTGGATCACTCGTTTGAGCTTCAACCGGTAGAACTGACGCCCGTTGGCGTAGACTTGGTAAGTCAGGTATCCCCACAAGTTCTCATAGTCCGTCCTTTAGATCCAAGATTATACCAGCTTTAATCATGAAGTCAGTGCCTATTATGATTGGGGAATGTCCCTCGAAATCTGCCACCCATAGTTCCTGTTCGAACACCACAGCCGAACCAATTCTTATCTTAGTCTTGGCGATTCCATGTGCACCAATGGGGTTATCTGGTACTCCAAAAAATCTAGTGGGATTCATAAACATCTTGACCCCCACTTGTAGCATCCTTGCTAGATCGACGAGCATCAGGAAAATGTTAACTCCACTGTCCAACTTGAGTGGGATTTCTACATCATCCATAGCTCCATGTACAAATACTTGAGAGGTGGCACTAGTGGACTTTAATTGTTCACTGCACCACTCTCGTCTCTCTCCCTCACGTATGTTCAACAGACTGACTCTTGCTCTACTGGCATCCGTATGCCTGGGAGTATTTTCTTCTTCATCTTCTTTTTCTTCAGTTTCTTCATTTTCTGTTGTTTTTTTATCAATTTTCCTTGTCTTATCTTCTCTTTCTGGTTCTTGATATTTATTTTCATTAACGGTCTGCTCTCCGCTGCTTGGGGTATCTTTTTGTCTTTGTACGTGACAGCTCATGCATTTCCATATGCATTATGTATTCCACTCTCATGTATGTTTTTCTTCTTTTCTTGAATTTTGGAGATGAGCGTCGTTCTCCGCTTGTGATAGTCCATTGACAGCATTCGCTACACACGACGGGGTTAGGCATTTAACTGCTCTATATCTTCTACCTTCGACAGTACCCTCCAACTTTAGTTTCGAACGGATTTCTGCCATCTTTCCAATAAAAGGACGGTAATACCTGGTCGTATGACCTTGTAAGTTGCAATGCTCACATGTAATGGGGTACCTTTGCAGCTGCTTGCACCTGTCCCGATCATGTCCTCTTCGATTACAATGGTCGCACACTTTAATCCCTTGAGGTGCTGGGTGAGTGTTTGTTGGTGTTCGTACAGGCCTTTTCTATTGACTTGCACCCGATCGTGTCCCTTGTGTATTAGACGGCTCTCTGTCCACTCGATTCACGGCTGGAGCAAAGGTATCCAGTGCCCCATCTACTGGTCTTCGAGCACTTGTTTTCTTCCCTGGACGCAACTGACATGATTCGTACATCATCAGTTTGTGCTCCAGGTCTTCGATACTGTAAAACTGTGTGAACTGGAAATGCATTTGTAGTGTCCGATCGTGCATACTCTCGAAAAATATGTTCTTCAAGAGCAATAAAAATGGAATCCCCCTCAAACGATAATCCCAGCACGTAAAGCAGCTGCATTTAGCCGATAGAAGTAGTTCAATGTCAACTCATCGTGCTTCTGTGTGAGTTTATCGTACGTGAGTCTGGGTGGTGTTGTGCCCAACAGTACTTCTTTCGAAACAACTTAAGCAACTGCCCCCAATCATATTTTACGCTGGTTGGCAGCTGCTTATACCATCATTTCGCAGGGTTGACAATGCTGCCCACAAACATTTCCAGTCTTTGAATAGCATCCCAATCAGACATATTTGCGATATGTAAGAACTTGGACAACCATGCCCTTGCATCTTCACATCCCTTGCTCCCATCAAACGTGCGAATGGCCATATTTTGTAATACCGTTGTAACAGGACGTCCTGACCCTTGCCATGAGGTACCATCTCTTGTCGTTAACTGAATATCATCTTCGTCGTCAGTATCTTCACTAGCAAAGGATCGTCGAAAGACTATCTTGGCAGTACCATTTGCTGTGGAGGGCGTTTTCTGGGGTGCCAATGTGGCAAAAACACTCGCCACTTAAATGCCCATCACGCATTAATTTCATCAACGACTCGATCTCTGGCTCGTCAGATGTGTCACTTCGTGCGGCTGACATCACATCATCCTCATCTGATGAGAATTCCAGTTTTTTTTAGATTTTCTTTGTAGGAGGTTTTTGACGCAATATTCCGTATATCCTTTCCGTCTTCTACTCCTTATCTTCTTTTACTAACTCATCCAACACAGGGGGCTTGAAATTCCTTTGTGGTGTGTGTACAACGTCCGATACCACTCGATATATATGTCGTTATCCAGACCTCCATTTCGATAAATCATAATGGAGGTCTCCCATTGGTTCTCTGCTAATAGTAAAGAGACCAAAAACCCAATGTTCCTGGCAGCGCGCTCTGGGTCCAATCCATACGCGTCCTCAAAACTGCCCCGACGGTGAACTTCATATCCACATTTGTGAAGCAATTCTTCAATACTTTTCACTGTCTCTTCTAATGTGCCAAACGTCACCACATCTGTGTCCATCCAATAACCTGGGCTCGCGTCGCACGTCTTCTGAATTCCGTATAGCGAAAACCACGAATTTGAACCTCCAGGCATCTTGAGAATGGGTTTCTGGTACCTTACCATCTTCACGCAAGCCCCTGAGAATGTGTAAGTTCGGTTAGGGTCGTCTTGTGAAAATTGTGACGAGAGCCATAAATGAGGCTGGCTATGTACGGCCACAGCCCCTTCCGCTGACTCTTCTGCACGTCGCTTGGCCATTATTCCTGTATACACTCGTCGTCTCTGAATCTCGGGTCGCGGCACCAGTTGTCGTAGAGTACCTCAAATTCCGAACTTAATCCAAAAATTGAGTGAGATAATTCACAAAACAAACAAATCTCTGAAAAGTTTGTTCCCGGGCACTTAAATCCACAGACCGACAGTTTAAGCCTCGCTGTATACACTTAGGTAGAATAATGACGTGGTGAGGTCACTATACCAACACTTAGGGAACAAAAAAACCTGAAGTCAATGCGCACACTACCTATTAGTTAGCTTGGTTGTTGTAGCGGTGACGTTTGGTTAGTGTTAGTGTCTTGTAAGTAGTTCAGGTGCTTGGTGTCAGAGTAGTCAGTTCGTAAAGGAACATTCCGTAACTATTAAAGTTAAGATATAAAAGTACCTCTACCAGGTCACTTTGCGCATTCCTACTTATGTATCCCTACTTATATATTTCCACTTCTGGCTACTTAACCTAAAAAAAATTCGTCCAATAACGAGTCGCCATCCTAATGTTGAACTTCCAATGACAAAAATCCATATACTTTACCACATGAAAATGAAGTGCTTTTCGAAATTAAGGTGGCTAGTGCAGTGTTTACGGCCTCGTTAACCACAGGAAATAATTTTGAAAGCAAAACTCCATTTACTTAACCACATAAAATGAAGTGCTTTTCGAAATTAAGATGGCTAGTGCAGTGTTTACGGCCTCGTTAACCACAGGAAATAAGTTTGAGCTAAATTTGTTTTCATCCCATAACGATCCGCCATCCTAATGTTGACTTCCAATGACAAACCTCCATTTACTTTACCACGTGAAAATGAAGTGCTTTTTGAAATTAAGGTGGCTAGTGCAGTGTTTACGATCACCATGTCATCGAAACTTTTCGTGCTTTCAAACCGGGGAACGGCTTCAAATCACAAAGCCAGGAGACCCAGCCTCAAACGGGAAGGCAAAAAAAGAATGAACCGGACCATTTTTAATATGGTCCGGTGCATGATTTTAGGTTCAGGTGTTCCGTTGACCTTCTGGTCCGAAGCAGCGGAGTACGCGACGTACATCCTGAACCGAAGCCCGTCGGGGGCAAATCCGAGAAGGGCTTTACCAATAGAAGTATTGACGAACAAGCCTACGAGTGTCACGGATATTGGTTCCCCCTGCATGGTTTGGAGGGACCCGAGGAAGAAGTCTCTAGCCAGGCACGCAGAAAGAGCACTTATCCTCGGGAAAAACGATGACAACAAGGGATACAAAGTGCTCTTACTGCGTGATCGGGTGGTCACGACTACTAGACATGTCGGGAATATTGAGACACTAAGTGACGAAGCGAATAGGAAAGTAAAGGAGATGCTAGAGGGGCAGTTTATGGTTGAGCTGGAACAAAAAGCTCAAGCCAAAACATCATCTAAAAGAGAAGATCTAGTTTCGAAGGAGCCCGAAGTCGAGGTGGCTGAAAAGATAAAGGAAGATGAGTCTAACGGCGTACCGAAATCGCCAAGAAAACCGGGAGAAAGGTGGAAGAAACACCTAAGTTTATCGATTTCGAAAGTGAAAAAAGAAGAACCCGGAAAGAAGGAGATGAAGAAGAAAAAATCTATGAATTTCAGGAAAATGGAAATGGGAACTTAATGGTAGCGTTCGCGGTTCTGAACAAGTTCGAAATTACGCGTGTATGTTAGAACCGTTGACAGAACCAAAGAATTTTTTTGAAGCTCACAATGGAAGAGACACGAGCAAATGGACGGTGGCCGAAAAGGCCGAGCTACAAACCCTTGAGGATCTCGGAGTTTGGGAGATTGTCCGGAAAAAGTACAACATCCACCCACTGCCAACTAAGTGGGTGTATAAAACAAAACTTAAAAATGATGGGACTGTCGAGCGCTATAAGACGCGCTTAGTGGCACGTGGGGACAGGCAAGTGTATGGCGAGAACTATTTCGTCACATTTTCGACCGTGATGGAATTGAGTAACGTCAAAGTCATCCTAATTATGTCGCTGATTTGCTTGTGAATAATTTATCGAAGAAATGAAGATACTCGAGGTAAACGATCTCAGCAACGTGGAAAAAACAAGTTTGGGCATGAGGGTCGAAGGAGGACCTGAGATTGGATATACGATTGAGCAAGAACTTACTATTGAAGAAATGCTAGAGAACATGGGTTGGAAGAAACCAACGCTGTGAGAGATCCGGTGGTTGACGTACAAGAAGAGGATGATTTAAACGAGTTACTGACGACCGAAAAGAACGGAAAGTTACCTACGGTGAAGGACTTTTAGTCGCTAGTCGGGAGTCTACTGTGGATTTCGCGCTGTTCGCGTCCAGATATCTTGTTTGGAGTCCATCGGGCAACTCGCCATACGCACGCCCCGACTTTACGAGATTACAGGTTGGCAAAGCGTGTGGCGAGGTACCTGAAAGAGACGAAAAGTTTGAAGTAAAACATGAAGGGACAGTGGAAATCGTTTACCGTTGAGGATCGTCAGCTATAGTGACGCAGTCGTTGCTGCGAACAGAGAAGACAGGTAGTCTGTCAGTGTGAATGTGTTGTTCGTAAACGGAATAACTACAGGATGGCGCTGCAAAAATCAAGGTACCGTGGCTCTATCAACTGCGGGAGCAAAATTCGTTGCTGCTGCGGCTGGAAGAAAGGAGGCTCTCGGCTTGCGCGATTTTTTTACGGAGATTGGAATTAAATCGAAGGTACCGATCATTTTGACAACCATGCCGTGATCAAGCAGCTGCAGAACGAAGCAAGTGCAGGAGCTGCTAAGCATGTGGATGTCAAGTTAAAGTTCTTGAAGGATTTCACGAAAAAGGTGGTCAAACCAGAGCATGTGGCTTCTGCAGACATGATTGCAGACCTTTTGACCAAGACATTGTCTGCACCAAGGATTATGGAATTACGATCAAAGATTTGACTGAAATAATTGGTGTATTACGGATACGACTATGATGGCCTACGATGGAATGGGCATTCGATAAGTTGAACCACTTTGGTCTTGCACGAGAAGTCCCGGTAATCCCGGAAGAGTGTTGGAATTTTGCCGACGTTTCGATGAAATGAATTTCAGACAAAATTCTGGTTGGGTGAAATTTCCGTGTTTTTATGCATATTGTGAATTTTAGGTTAGGTAATTTTAGGTACTTAACTTTGAAATACTTTACTATACTTTCAGTTTTCACATTAAGACGACAAGTCAGACTCTTCGAGCTTGAGCACTTCCTGTCGACCGGTACTAACAGAACGCATTTGTACACACACTACTGGGACGTACAGCACTAACACGCTCATTTCCTATCCTATCTTCTGGATTCACGCGACACTAACGGGTTCCATGTGGATTGTGGAGTTTACGTACAAGTGGATTTACAACACCAAATCGTTTGGCGAGACAATAGGATTGTAGAATGGAATGTACACGCCTTTACTGTTGGCGTTGGTCCCGAGACGAACAGTGGATGCCTGCGTGACAGAGCCGTAGTAGTTGGACTCCTGCACGCCTTCCTTTGTGGTCCCTGTACTATGATGCTTCAAGACACGCTATTTCGGGTAAGGTACATAACCATCTGATCAGGCTATTTGGGTAGGGTACACCAAAGGCTTATGTTGAATCTAGGGATAAATATCAGTATACGTTTCGCTTTCTAAGACTCAAGTCGTCATTGGCTTACAGCAGAGGGTTAACAAGGTCTCCTCTAGTTGTTATTGGTTTGCCCGGGGAAGGTTGAAAGTAACACACCGGAAGTCCCCTGACTGGGAGTCGCTGTGAAACTTAATCTCACTCAAGTCGCCCGTTTGGAACACGGTTTAGCTCTATTGGAAAGTGTGGTGAAGGTTTGGCTTACTGTGGAAGATCGTGGAATATAATTTGGATTTCCTGGCTACACATAAGATTGGAGTAACCCCTTTGTTATCTTCGGTTAAGCTGGCCGATCGATTACTTTTGGTGTAGCCTTTGCGGTATACAAGACTTAAGTATAACGCCAGTCCACTCCGGTGAAGATTTCCGCCTAGTCCTAACCCTCGTCCACCTATTAAACCGGCTTTTAACTTTTCGCCCTAGAGTCCACCAGGAGAGCGTAACCGCCAGTGCTGACGGGTACATAAGGTGAGCTTTATAAAAGATGGATCATCCCAGTCGTCACAGCCAAGGTGATGGAAGTGACTGGTCCAGCCAGCTTGATGCTGCCTCGGACCAAGACCTGGATGGACGGAGTACCCCCTCTGACATTCAGTCATCTGGGCACCCTGTGGATGTTTGCATCTCGGAAGGAATTTCTGAGAGCGCTACATCACATCTTCGAGCGTCGCTTTGCTCGCTTTGATTTAAATTTTGGAGTGGTGGAGGAGGCAGAAGACTCAACGCCTTTGTCTTCGTCATCGGCCTCGTTTAGCAGGTGCTTCGTGACCTCCCCAGACTTGTCGAGCGCATGCGCCTTCGATCTCTTTCGCTTTTACTTTTCCACGGCTTGCTCGGCCCTGTCATTCATTTGGCTTACGTTCTGTTGCAGGAGCATTTCGCTTTCTTGGAACTCCTCGCTCGTTCCAGATTGCACTGGTCGGTCTTCATCTGGCTGACGATGTCAGTGGCGGTCCATTTTTCTGCACATTAGTGGTCATGTTCTTCGCACAAAGACCTTCATACTTCCGCTGGAAGTACCCGCTGACGCGTGCCTCGGATGAAAAGCGTTCGCCACTGGCAACAAAACGACATCGTCTGTGGCAGCAAACTTCCTGTGCACCTGCTACGGGCGATCTTGACTTCATCTATTGCTGGTTGCATCACTGTTCGTGAGTTGCAGTTTCTCTCTTAAGTACGAATATTCCCTTCAGTTGTGTATGTTGTATTGAGATAAGTTATTGTATTCATAGGAGCGAATCGTCCATTTCCACGAAAAATTGCGTGCTCTTGCGTAATTCTGCGGTTGGACTTCTCTCTTCTCTTGCATTGATTGGTTCCATGTCTGAAATAGACACTGAACTCGTCGACAAACTCTGAATGTCAATTGAGCAGCGTTCATTGGTTAGAGACATGGGCGGCGTTAAGTAAATGGAACTTTGGCCCGAGTCACAACTAAAGCCACTGTAGCCCCCTCGTTCCACGTCTCGTCGACTTTCCTCTTCATGTCGGGGCACATCAAAGAGTTTCTCGCGAACAAAATCCGCCAATCGCGTCGCATATTCATCAGGAGGAACAGCACTGACATCATGCGTATCTTTACACAGTAAACAGCCCAAGAACCAGCGCTGGACGGTCCAGCGCCAATTGTACCGTTGAAGCATATCGACAATTCCGACATAATAAATTTCAGTTTCATCGTACGATGGCATGCCACGGTAATACGTTTGAGGCTGGTTGGGACGAGCGTACCGTACCCCAAGTAAAATACTGTAATCAATGATCCCGCGACTTGCTAAGAAGACGACATCACTGCATAATTGATCTTGCTGTACCGTAGTATTGCTATAGGACAAAGACATGCCAGGTCCTAGTTTGAGAAAATCAATGTCCAATAATAATTGTTTGATGCTCTTTTTCTCTTTGGCAGCTTGAATGAGACTTTTCATCTCCGTGGCCCCAACAGCTTGACGTCGATCGCGATTCCCTTTGAGATCAAAACGTTGATCCACGGGTCCTTCATTAAAAAGATTTTGCATCACAACAAAGTACATTCGACGTTTCCCGATAGGTAACGAGATGGAATGACACCCAAAGTAGCGACAAAGCATCGATTGAGGATTCGACTGGAGATATTCATGGTAATGGGGTCTGGAAAGGTAAAAGTAACTACAGTTAGTTCTCTCCAATATGATACATAGTGCCAACCTTAAGTACGCACAAGATTGCGCGCAAGGTCTCAAATTCCTCTTTCGGAACACTCTTCACCATAAACTGCTTGTTGGCTACGTACAGAATAGAAGGACTTTTTGTTAAGTATACACGTCTAAACAATCATGACGTCTCGTACCTGTAAAGTAAAATGTATTGCCACTTTTACCTTCGGAACCATGTTCACTTAAAATGCGCGATGGATCAAAGGATTCGCGATAAAAGTCTTGATCAATCTGAAATTGGGCACGAATGCGATGAAACACTTTAGGGGCACAATCGCGAAAGTTGAGCATTGTGCTGTTTTTAAGTCCATAGACGACAACGCCCATACTCTTGACATAATTAAAATCGTCATAATTTATACAATCGCCGAAATGCAGCGACGACGCTGCCTCTGTATCCGATCCCGTTAGGTCCATTTGTCCACTCGCAATAATTGCATTCTTTTCCGCTGTTTGCGCAATTTCAATCGATTTCATGATCCCCATTGACATATATCGCATCACATCCATTCGCAACTTATTCGAGACATCAATCTTTTCCCTTGGGTTTGTGTAAAGCGACGTCTGGGAGAGCGAGAGCTGATTCTCTCGATCGTCTCTATCCTCTTCCATATTCAGATTATCTTTAAACACTCCTGCGTCTCGACAAAAGAGGGCAAAAAGTGCCAATGTCTCCAATACGAGCGACAATTGATCCAATGCATTTGGTGTCGAGCGGCCAAAATATGTCCCTAATTCCATGAAATAAATACTTAACACCACTAACGTATGAATCGCAAAGACGCCAAGATAGGGCAAAATCCGTTGGGCCATTTGTCTCGTTGTCGCATGGGCGTGGGTCTCGAGGATTCGGGCACGCCGCCAGCATTGAATTAAGGCAATACTGATATAGATAAGGACAAGATACGCAGGTAAATTAAAGTAGAGCACGACGTTGGCCGTCGTCTTGTCTTGCAATTTGCCGAGAAGATAGCGAAAAATGAGACAATAAATGAGGGAACAGGGCCAAGCATAGATATGATGTTTGACATTATCGGCATTGAAAGGCAGGAAGGGATTCGAGAGGGAAAAAATGAGATCGAGCGCGAGCATTAAGAACCATAAGGTCGCGGACGTGGTGAAGAAAAAATAGCACCAAAAGAAAAACGGAACGTAGGATTCCAATGTCCCAACGTCATGACCCAATTCTTCATTCGCAATGCGACTTAACGTGGCGGCGAGGGGGCCCCCAATTTCATTCGGTTCGAGAAAAGTATACCACGCATGTAAAGCCACTCGCATACTACTGGCAATATTCACACTCATAAAAATACTCATGAGAACGAGACCAGGATGAACACGTGAACTTGGATACTTAATGAAAAAATAAACCATTGCACCACCGGAAACAAAGCTCGAGAAGAAGGCAACAAGTTGCCATATGACAAAGAGATCCGACATGATGACGAGTGAGGTGGGGTGGGGTACGATGGTTACGTTAGGTGGAAAAAATTACAACTTGTCGGCGAGGGAAGAAAAACGCTTAATGGCAAGAAAAAGAAAGAAAAGTATACGCTAACGTCAAGGCAAGCGTTGCACTGGCTCATTAAAAGGACTGTTTCGTTTGGCAGGGGACACTTACGCTCCTTTTTCTACTTTTTACATTGTGAAAAAAAAAAACTACTGTAGACTCCAAAATGGTTAGAGATAAGTACCATTTCGTCGCAGAAAGTCACTCACTGGACTTAAATGCTAGAATTGGAAGAGAAATAGTGCTTCGATACTCAACGATCATGTTACTCACTTATCTTGAAAGGTCGCAAAAATGAAAAGATACGCATTTTTTCTCCTCCATTTGACGTACGTGTATCATATTCAATGGGAGCGGCTCATGGGACTCCATTCGAACTCGTGGAGAATGAAATGGAACTACGACGCGAGACCAAAGACTTTGCCAGATGTGAGGAGTGTTCGACTTTGGGGTGGTTTTTGAGTATGCAATTACCGAGTTTCTATATTGTTAGGGACATTAGACCATGTGACTCAACTCCATCGTCGCTTTAAGCAAACGTTTGGGTTTGCTCTAACTGCAAGTCAATTTCAGAGTCTTTTACTGCTTCAAGCACCCACGAGCGTGGGAATTGAAGAGATTTTCGAGCTTCTCGACACGGATCATGATGGTCGCATTGATGGACTCGAGTTCTTGGCCGCCTTGGGTTGCATTTGTCGGGCAGACTTTGAAGATAAAGCGCGATGTAGGTGACAATCACTCTCTTTTCTCCTCGTTATCGATTAAGTAACACGTCTTTTTCATCTCTAGTTGCCTTTGATCTCTTTGATTTTAATGACAATGGAGCGTTGTCAGTGAGTGAATTGGTGAGTACTCGATAAAATTCGTTTTTTGGGTATATTGTTGAAATAATTGAGTGAGTAACTTACTCAATGAACTTCCTTCCTTTCGTAGGCCCTATTGATAAAGTCGGTATTCACGGGCATGACGCTCTTCAGTGAACGTATTTCACTCTCTGACGTTAATCAAGCAACGGAAACACTGTCATTCTGTCTTGGACTTGCAACGAATGCGTTTTCTCACTCGGAAAAGTCTCAACCCAATGCCGGACTCAAATTTCACGATTTCATCCTTTGGGCACGTTCCAATCGCGCTTTCATGCTTCAAATTGAACATTTTCGACTCCATGGTGAAAAACAAACAATCGATTTGGACGATCTACCGGATGGTGCAGACGACGAAGACTCAGATTTGGAAATGGAAATGAATGGAGGAAACCTGAGAACGAGCGACAACGAGATGCCAGCGTTTATAGGGCCTTATGTTTCGTCGTCTTGCCCGTCGTTTCCAAGCCATGTCATGCCGCCGCCAGTGAATTTTGAGCTTGAATGGATCTATGGAACGTCTGGATCCTCGACTCGACATGGTTGTCGCTTTGTCAGGACCGATGAGGCCGTCTATTTTGTCGGGCGATATGTGATTTTATACTCTTCCGAGCGGCATGAACAGCGCTATTATTGTGGCCACAAACGTGCAATTCAATGTCTCGATGTGAATGCAAGCGCCGAACTCGTTGCGACGGGGGAAAACAGCGACCAAGACGCCGAAATTCACGTTTGGAAGGCTCAAAGTCTCGATTGTCTGGCAGTTTTACGCTCTTTTCATCCTAAAGGAGTCGCTTTCGTTCGTTTTCCAACGACTGCAGGCGATGGCATCAATCCAAGAAGCGAGGCTTCTGCCAATCGTAGCTGGAATATGCGACCAAAACTGGCTCGAGAAACGGAAATGTCGCTCCTGGCTTCGGTTGGAACCGATGAAAGCGGTACAATGGCAGTCTGGAATTGGAAAAAGGAAAGTCTCGTGGCATCAGGTCGAGCAGCTCGTCGTGAAAAACCATTGGCCCTTGCACTCAATGAAGAGGGGGACGAAGTGCTGGTTGTGGGCGTTCGTTTTGTCGTCTTTTATCAAGTTTCAGGACGAGGGTTGAAACCATATCGACCTCAATGGCATGGCATTGGGGATCATCATCCACCGGTACAAACAATGCCAATTTGTACCACTGCAGTCTATTTGGACCCTCACACGGCCATTGTCGGTACCAGTCGAGGCGAATTATTGCTCTTTGAACGCCATCGATTGATGCGGTGGATTCAAGCGCATGAGGCGCATCAAAGTGTCAATGTCTGTGTTCGCTCCTGTTCTTCCCTCGTTGTCTTTTCTGCTGGTAAAGGTGGACAAATCAAGCAATGGGACGCTACATTACGCCCACTTGGCCAGTCGGTTGATCTCCAGACTTCGTTACTCACTCACTCATCCTCTTACTCAATTTCTCACACTACAAGCGATGATTTTCGACTCTCTTCTCTTGATTATGATCCAAAGCGGCAACGTTTTCTCCTCGCAACTCGCATTGGTAACATTTATGAACTCTATGAAGACCATGTCGACGCTTCCACGACCTCTTTTCAATGCCATGTCATTGCTAATGGGCATCCAAATACATTTACTCAAACTCTTGCTACGGCAGGGGGCGTTTTTGCTTCGTGTGGAGTAAACGATCGATGGATCAAGATCTCGAGTCTTCGTCGTCGAAGATGTCTCCAGAGTCTCGACTTGAAAACAACGTTTCCAAGTGCTCTTGAGTTTAGTAGCGAGGGCGAATGGCTTGCGATTGGAAGTCAAGATGGAACGCTTTTGCTTGCTCGAAGGGAGGAAACAGGGAGAAAGAAATGGACAATTGAGACAACCAGGAAAGACACGAGCTCGTGTGTCGTTGCCATGCGCTTTGGACCGTTCAAACAAGAGCAAATGCTTGCAGTTTCGTGTGAAAATGGCTATATCTATCTCTATCAAGTTGTTAAACGACAATTTAAGCGCTTTCTGTTGTTACAATCGGAAGATGAACCTGCTCGTGCATTGGATTTCAGTATAGATGGCGCATTTCTTCGGACACAACATGGAAACGCGACGTTCATTTGCTGGGACTTGCGTCCACATGCAGGGGGTTCTCGAGGGATACCAAAGAAGAGTATACAGAATGTGGAATGGTATACGCATACGGTAGTTACTGAGTATGAAAAGACGGGGTTTTCTTACTCAACGATTCAAAGCGCCGATGTCGTGGATGGAATCAGGTGGTTTCTGAGTAACGATGGAAGTCTCAACTTTGCATCTCGAACTGATACTTCTTGTTGGTTACTTAAGCGAGTAGCCAATGCTCACTTAACAAAGGAAAACGCGTCCATGTGTGGCAAATCTGCTTTACGAGGGAAAGTTGTCCTTACGAGCAGCACTTCGGACGCTGCGATTTGTCAATGGAGAGTGGAAAAGGAACTGAAGGACGTGCAACCTCGACCACCTTGTGTTTATAATCAACAACTTGCCACACGATTGCAACTTCTAGGCTTAAAAGACGTTTACTTTTCCGATAATGACGAAAACGAGCCCAATTTGTCTCTAAAATCGAGTGGAAAAACTTTGGAGGCTACTTTATCACAGCATTCTGAACCTCCTGATATCGCCTTGTCTCTATCCTACGTCTATGGCTTTGATCACTCGAATACGAGTCTCAACCAGTCCCTTGCAAGTCTTGGAAGTGATATTTATGTCTATCCAGTCGGTCCGATGCTCGTTCTTCGCTCTTTTTTCCATTCATCGAAACTTCGCTCCCATTTTGTGCCATCTGGACTTAAATTCTCTATCTCTTGTCTCGTGAAACATCCTACCGAGCCAATACTTGCCGTTGGAAGTCGTAACGATAATTGTGTCATGCTTTTTCGCTTTGAAAAAACGGGGTACCCATTTCATCAACTTGCAACGCTTAAATCCAATAATGGAAAGAAACGCCTGATCAGTGTCAACTTTTGCGAGAATCGTGATATTGTTGCTACTATCTGGAAAAATACGTGCAATCACGTCCACTCTCTGGTCATTTACGCATGGAAACGTGAAACCATACTAGTGGAGGCGGAGATGACCCAATTTCCAGTTTTATTTGGGACATTTTTAGGCTCTTCCAGCCCAGAGCTTGAGTTTCTTAGTGGAGGGGTCGACCACGTGACATTTTGGCAATTTGATCCTGCTACGAACCATCTAAAGTCGCAAAATGGTGTTTTTGGCCGACATGCTTTGGTTCAAATGATCATTTGTGCGGTATATGTGGCGCCTTTTGTCTTAACGGGAGGTGAAAATGGATCCATTGTATTGTGGGAACATCAGGTTGCAGCGTATACACTTTTGTCGCCACAGAGTTTAGAGAAAGATCCGGTTATGGCTTTAGAGCATGTGCAATCGCTGCAGTTAGTGTTAGGGGTTTTACGTAGTGGATCACTTATGGTGTGGAAATATATTGCTCTACAATCGAATAAGAAAACCCTGGCAAGTCGCATTCAAGCGAGTACCTTCTTACAACATCAACGTGCTCTTAAAGTGTTTGACACGACTGTAGCAGCTTCCATTGACACGTATGTGGAAGGCATGTATCTAATGGAAGATGCGTCCAGTGCAGCGTTTATTCTTAGTACTGGACAACTTGTTTCGATGGATTTGGAATCGATATCGAATGAGGCTGGGGCAGAGAAAACTCGTGCTCTTATGGACGTTTGTAGCTCGATAACTGATGTGGCAGTGCATCCAAACGATGAAAAATGGGTCTCTGCCAATGAAAATGGGACTATTACTATTTGGGATCTACAGACGAATGCAGTGTTACAGTGTCAAGCCATGTCTTGTATACCTCGTGCTCTTGCATGGAGTTCTACAGGTGAGTACTTGGCTGTATCTCTTGTTAATGGTATTGTATCCATATTGGAAGGTATGACATTGAACCCATTATTGGAGTTTTATTGTGGGGCTAATGATAGTAATGCCAACAATGAAATAAGATCAACAATATTGTCGAAATGGTGTACCATAATCAGATATTCTCCACGTGATAGTCGCAATTACTTGGCACTTGCGTGTCGAGACTTGAACATTTACGTCTACACTTGGGAAAGTATCGAGAGCTCATTGATTTATTCATTAAAGTATACATTTGAAGGTCATGAAGCTCCGATCCAAGCGTTAGATTTCTCTATTGGTGGCAAATGGCTACAGTCTGCAACGTCAAGTAAGGTACAACAACTTTTACGTTGGAATTTAGAGAAAGAAGAGAATTCTTCCCGTGAATGGGAGCTACAAGACGATGAATGGGCGTCATGGACGTCTCCGTTTGCTGGCCCCGTGGGAGGACTGACGGAATGTTATGGAGTTGACAAAATAATGGCTTTGGCTCGGATAAATAGTGAAGATAGGGGTAAAGACGTCAAGACTTGGAGCTCCTCTTTACCGACAGTAGTTGCTGGACTGGACGATGGGCGTTTATTGGTGACATGGTATCCTCTAACTAGTGCAAATTTGGATTCTGCACTTATTTCGAAAGAATATGTTGGATATTTTTCACGTGACTCCATAGTGAAACGAATTGCATGGAGTTTTTCGAATGCTTTTGTCCTTGCACTGATACAAAATGATCGTGGAGAAACACAAGTAAATGTATGGAAAACTGACTGGGAAGACGAAATGCGGCTACGTCAACGGATGACAATGAAATCGATGGCATTTAATGATTCGAGTTTTTACGTAAGATCTACGACACTTTTTGACAATTATAGTCACGAATGGGATAAAAGCCATGAAAAGTGGGTAAAAGTCGAAAAAAGTCTGGATTTGGACTTTGTGTATGGATTTAATCCTTGTGCCACACAAAGTCACAATGTTTTTTATGCAGATGATACGTGGGAAATCGTTTATGCCGCTGGAAAGTACGGAGTTGTATACAATACCAAGACACAGACGCAAGTATTGAATTATGCTACAGAGGATAGATACAATAGTATTATTTCCGCTATGGCTGTTCATCCGAAAGGTGATTTAATCGTATCAGGTGAATGCATTTTATCAACTTCCCAAAAGCATTTGGCACCAAAAATTGTGATTTGGGACGCCAATAGCAGCAGTACCGTCGTTCAGATCGTTTCAAAACATCAACGAGGTGTCTTGTTACTTGACTTTAATGCGGATGGTCATCGTCTAGCATCCATTGGCATGGAAATGGATCATTTATTGGCTCTGTATAAACTTTCGGGAGGTGAAAGTGAACGTTTAGATGCAACTTTACTTGTACTTTGCAAAACATCCTGTCGACGAGTATGGGGATTAAGTTTAGGGGAAGAAAGTAACGTCGTAACGTGTGGAGACCAACACATTCTATTTTGGCAACAAAATGGGGAAGCAGATACCCAATTTTCAGGATTAAAGAGTGGACTGTTAACCAGTCATAAAGAGTGTAACCCCCATACCACACTCTTACAAGTTGTGCATATAATTGGTCGCATGCGTGTCGTCGTGTCGAGTCAATCAGATGGCAGTTTATATGTCTGGAAAGATCGCAATTGTATCATTGTGCGACAGAATGCTCATGGTAAGACACCCATTCCAGCTCTAGCTGCTGATCCGAACCATTCGTTTGTGTATTCAGCTGGAGCAGACGCGCGCATTTGTCTGTGGAATGCACAGCTCGAGCTGATTCGAGTTGTTGCCGATATTGCGCAACTTCAACAAGAGACACATTTTGATTTGTTTACTTTAACGAATTTTGAGATTCAGGCTCTTGCTGTACGTGATAATCACATTCTTTTTAGTACTAGAGGGAATGAAGTGTGTGAGTTGGTAGAAATGGAGCAGAAAAAGGAGAAAAGGGGGCACTTTCATGTGTATCGTCGTGGTTTTGGTAATGGAAATGTTTCTGATCTTGCTGTGCATCCACTGAAAAGTGCGCAATTTGCATGTGTTGGGGATAGTGGAATTGTGCAACTTTATGATGCGGTTACGCACTCTTTACTTGCCTTTTATAGTTGGTCATGGGGTATGGAAGGGGTGAAAGATAGACAAAGTAACGGAAAGTTAGATAGAGATAGTGGAGGAGGCAAATGTAGTGCATTGGCATTTTCAAGCGATGGTAAACATCTTGCTGTGGGTACACTCGATGGCTTTGTACGAGTGCTTTTGACTACGTTAGATACTGTAGTGACTCAATGGAGTTGCTGGCAAGGAAACGAGCCAAGATTCTCTATCCTGACATTGAAATACTCAGTTTGTGGAACGTTTTTGGCTGTCGGATTTCAAGATGGAAGTGTCCATGTCTATAAAGGATATCGAAAAGTGACAGTGTTACGAGGTTTTAGACATACTGTAGAGTCGATGCAGCTCACGTTCGCACGTGATCGCGCACTTTTACGCGTACAAATGGATACAAAAAAGGAGAAAAAAGTGCAATTTTGGGAAACAAGTTCATGGCAGTTAGTATCTTTTAATGAAATTCAAAATGTGCAGTGGGAGTCCAAGATTGACATTAAAAAGTTGAATGGAACTATTAGGACAGAAGAAGATGATGCCGCATGTGTCAGGAATTGGAGTATCACCACGAATGAAAAGTTTTTGCTCTCAATAGGATGCGATGACCGAGTTGTAGGTCAATTCCGTCTACCTGCTTGACTATCGACTGATTAGGCTAACGAGAGCGGAAAATTATTGCTGCGATATCTGGTCATGGTTGCGAAGATGAGAAAAAATCACACGAAAACTCACTCACAACTACCCAATCTTACCAGGGAAGGGCATGCAAATGCTGGTTCGATATCTATCTGGGTGCATATAATGCGGAGTGCTGCGTCCATTCCTTTTTCAACATTTCAAGCAGTATCCACTTCCCAAACGCAGCCCATTGTCTAACACTCGAACTAATGCTCGATTACTACATTGAGGAAAAAAAATTAGTGCACGAAACGGCGTGGTATAGAATTCCTCATTTGAAATGTTGCTGTTATTGTCATTAATACACCATCGTTACAAAAGAAACATGAAAGTTTACGGGCATTTCAGGAATTGGAATAAATTTTGACCCATAATAATTGAGCATCATCAAATGCTATCGCCATGGAAGTCTGTCATTGAATACAGTAGAATACATTGACTTTCCTTGAAACTTGGTCGGTTCTGGTGGGTAGCGAGGGTTCACGAGCAAAGGATTTGTTAAATGGCTACTTGTCCGACGATGGCTAGCTTCCGCAGCACTTGGAGCTCTTCTTGGGACTTTTTTCGGACGCTCAGACTCGCCCCGTGCTTGATTATTGAGCTCAGAAGAACGCGAAAGTTGTCCTTGATCATTTTCTTGAACGTTGCAGTGACTTTGGGCCTCGCGAAAGAAAATTTCTTCTGTTTGCGTCGTTTTGTCGGCAAGAACGGGAAGTGTTCGAGGCTGTGGATACGTCATTACTCTCTCGTTTAAACTCTCCGTTTGATGATTCCCACCAAAGGAGACTCTCTTTGTCTTTCGAAAGTTATCCAATCCACTTCGAGATGCTCCAAATACCTCAATGCTGCTAGGATTCGAGCCACGACCAACGTTGTCTAGCCTGCGCTCTTGAGAATGAAGCTGCTGCGATTCGGATTCATATCGAGACCTGTTGGACGTATCTATATGAAGCGTCCGAGACACGGATGAGCCACCAAATGTTCGTTCAGCAGCAGAGCGAACCTGGCGTTTATGGGAGAAACTAGCTGTCGGTGTGCTGATGTTACAGCTTGTACCGCTCTCCTCCATGTCTCCCCACAACGTCGTCTTTCTCGCTGGTGATCGCAATCGTTTCCCACTTGATCGATTCATTCGAAATCGATCCGCTTGTTCCGTCGTCACTCCTGCAGCACACGATTGAAAACGATCGATTTCCTCACGACAACGACCATGTCTATATCTTGGACTCGGAGGTTGAGGATACGGAGACGGTGAGATGACTGCAGCTGTTGGTGGGTTTTGTGATGGTGCTAAAGGAGCAGGGTATCGATCGAGAATATCCTCTCGGATTGGACTTACTGCGATGGTTCTACCGGTAGCTCCTTCTGACCGTCTGTCAGTAGTTTCATCGACTTCAATCGCACTGTCTTCGTTTTGTCCTTCGATTTCATGTCTAGATTCACTTGGAAGCATGCAGAGAGACCTCTCTGGCGACAATGTTTGCTCACTCTCCCTTTCCGTCATCTCTAACGTCCTTGCAACTTTCTAGACAAAACCACAAGACACAGAAAAACTTATTACTGTGATACTAGAGCACTCGCAAGCAGTAAACACACTGCAATTTACTGGAGGCGTTTCGGCTTGCCACGTCGAGTGTCGAGTCCGCTCGAGCTCTTGCTCTTGCTCTTGCTCTTGGTCCCATGCAAAAAAGGATGGCGTTCTCACAGGATGACTACTGGCCTTTCCAGCTGGTGTCTCAGGGACTTTCCATTTGTCCCGAGACCCAATTTGACGTTTGCGCTGTTCACACAATAGATCCTGAAAAACACAACATTAGAGTCTTATATCCGAAGGAATTGTTGATTTAAAGAATAATAAATTCGTACCAATGGATTCAGTTCTTTTGAAACTCGAAATGCACGTGGGTGAATCAACCGCTCTGGCATGGAGGAGCAAGCAATTGGCCAGCAACTCGGGAGCTAAGCTGTCGGTGATGATGGTTCGAGAAGTGAAAATTCAAACTTTTAAACAAAAGCAGGTTAAGTACGATATAAGAGGGGGCAAAGTTGAACCCCCTATAACATTATTAATTGTAAACCTTTATATCATCTTAGTATATATTTGTCGCCACATTTTTGAGACCAAATGGAGCTTGAAAAGGAGTTCGAGGCGCGGATCGCACAAGCCAAAGAGGCGGCGCGTTTAGCCTCAATCGCTGCAGCTGCACGCACTTCGAATGCGTCGAATGGACCTCCATTTTCAGCCGTTTCGAATGTCCCGATCCGTCCACCACCCGCTCCTCAATCGGCTGCTACAGTACCGGAGCCTTTTCCACCAGGTTACGTCCCTGCTGACGTTAAAAATCGCATCGACCGACTGCTGGAGTTCACCGCTCGTAATGGTGACGCATTTGAAGAGACAGCGAGAAAAAGAGAGCAGGATAACCCGGACTTTGGCTTTTTAAAGCCTGGTGGCCCCTACTCGGACTATTACCAATGGAAAAAGCAGCAAATGAGTGGCAATGCAATTCCAGTAGCCGCTTCATCAATAAATAGTGGCGTCAATTCGGCTCCACGAGGTCCATTCAGCTCCCCTCATGCTGTGCCGACAATCCCGGTGATACCTGATCCCCTTGGAGAAATGTCCGTCGGGGCAATGGCCAACGTCTGCAAGTATGCAAATGTAAGAAGAGTGCCGCCATATGCCCCAATTCCGCATGAAATTCTTGTTAATGTCGGGAATTTACCTCCTGTAGAACCGGCAAGACTCGAGATTCGACTGTCGGAATTTTATCGGGATGAAGATAGATAGATGCAACCAACGAGATTGAGACATTAATTTTTATGACAAGTGAAATACTTTTGCTTTTTATTGTCATTGGAGAGTTCCGCCAGAAGGATGAGCTTCCTCAGCAAAATGAAACGCGCCATGGAATCGAAGGCAGCAAACTTAGAGCTGCGCGCTCATTTTATAAGTCGACTGCAGAAACGTACCTCTTATTTGCATTTGATGCCACCATGAAGTTGGCCAGCGTGATACTCGTGTGCTGAAAGTGTTGCCCCGGAAAGATGGTGCATACTAGTACAGTATTGATGATCCAGTCATCCACATGTCTCATAATTGCTAAACCATTTGTAGAGCATTTACCATGAGGGCTACAGGTAATAAGAAATTCCTCTACATTGTGTTACACGCCATATGGTGATAAAATGATGCTTACGTTTTTTCAACTTGAAGTTTAAACGCCTCATCATAACATGAACGTTTGATGCACGAGCGACCGATGACGTCTACGTATACATTTTCACTTTCCCATTTGCGGCAATGTTGCACCGTGTCACCCGCTCTGTCGTGTCCAGCCGTCCGGCACGCGAATTCTCTTCCGCTTCCGTAGTACGTCTCCCTCCTCTCCCTTGTCTCTAACTGACATCTATTGTCTCTAACTGACGCCCATTGTGCCACAGGAGCGTGTCCCGCTCTTCATCGATGGCAAGTTTGTGCAATCCAAGACCGACAAGTGGATTGATCTACGCAATCCGGTACAACTCGACACCATTTGAGCATCTTTCTCTTGTATTTAAAGCTAACGAATAGTCCTGCCCAGGCCACGAATGAAGTAATTTGTCAAGTACCTGAAGCTACGCAAGACGAGGTCGACAACCCCTGTTTCTCTATCCTACTGATCCAACAATCCTCTGATTTCAAATGTGAATAATCTAGATGCGACAAGCGACTGAAGCTGCAGCGCGTGCGTACAAAACATGGAAAGAAGTGGGCGTGCAACATCGGCAGCGCGTCATGCTCAAGCTTCAGCATCTCATCCGTCACCACACTGAAGAGCTCGCGCTGTCGATTACAAACGAACAGGGGAAAACACTTGCCGATGCGCGTGGCGACGTCTTTCGTGGACTTGAAGTAGTCGAACACACGTGTGGAGCGGCCACGCTCATGATGGGCGAGACAGCCGAGAATCTCGCCACGTCATTGGACACGTACTCGTACAAGCAACCACTAGGCGTGTGCGCTGGCATTTGTCCCTTTAATTTTCCCGCAATGATTCCTTTATGGATGTTTCCCACGGGCACTGTAACTGGCAACACTTATGTCCTCAAACCGTCCGAGAAAGACCCGGGGGCTACCATGGTTTGCATTGATTTTTATTCCCTTTTTCTTCAGCTTTGACCATCATTCTCATCTCATCTCTCTCATGTCATCGTCTCTAGATTCTTGCTCGTCTTGCTCAAGAAGCAGGTCTTCCCGATGGCGTATTAAACGTCATCCACGGTGCTCATGTACGTAAATCATACCGTCAGATACTGACGGTACTGCACTAAACACCTTGCTCACTTTATAGGATACAGTCAACTTCATCTGCAATGCACCAGAGATCAAAGCCATTTCATTCGTCGGTGGGAATCAAGCGGGGGAATACATTCACGCGCGTGGAAGTGCCAATGGCAAGCGGGTGCAAGCAAATCTTGGAGCCAAGAATCACGCCGTGATTCTGCCTGATTGTGATAAAGAGCAGGCTATTGGGGCTCTAGCTGGTGCAGCATTTGGAGCTGCTGGACAGCGTTGCATGGCGCTTTCGGTCGTTGTTTTTGTCGGTAAATCCAAGGACTGGGTGCACGACATTGTACAGAAAGCCAAAGACATGAAGGTGAATGGGGGACTCGAGCCAGATACTGACGTCGGGCCACTGATTACAGTCGCAGCTAAGGAACGTGCGGAGCGTCTCATTCAACAAGGGGTTGACCATGGGGCCGATCTCCTTCTTGATGGCCGTAATGTCCAGGTCCCCAAGTATCCAAATGGCAATTTCTTGGGTCCAACAGTCTTAAACAATGTCAAAACGGATAATCCCGCCTATGTGGAAGAGATTTTTGCTCCTGTTTTGGTCTGTACATCGGTGGACACGCTGGAAGAAGCGATCGCCCTCATTAATCGCAATCCATACGGCAACGGAACGTCAATTTTCACCTCGTCAGGAGCAGCAGCGCGCAAGTTTCAGCATGAAATTGATGTCGGACAAGTCGGGATCAATGTCCCGATTCCCGTTCCTCTGCCCATGTTTTCGTTCACTGGTTCCCGTGCCTCGATTCGCGGCGACTTGAACTTTTACGGCAAAGCAGGCATCAACTTTTACACACAGCTCAAAACCGTCACGTCCTTGTGGGATTACAATGAAAAGACACGCTACAGTGCCGTCATGCCCACGCTCGGCCACAAGTAAAACAACAACTCGATCGACATCTTTTGGGTAGAAACATTCAGGCTAGGACAAAGGGAACGAACGGGTAATGATGGCCTCTGTATATAAATTCAAGATTATTTTCACCTTAATAACGTCTTCGGCCCCCGCCTCGGCCTCCACCTCGTCCCCCGCCCCGCCGATTCCCATAGGAACCCCCTCCATTGTAGTCATTCTTGGTCGATTCCCATCTTCTCATCTGCTTCTGAGATTTTCGTTTCTTCAAGCTTTCGTCCATCTGGTTCCTTGAGCTGGCAGCGATTCGAATGATACTGGTCCACAAACATTTGTAATTGTCCGGCGGCATTTGCAGCTCCCGTCTTGGCATTTTTACTCAAGCGTGGACACACGTCGCGTGCAATGAGGAGCAAAAGTTTATGAAATTGTTTCTTGTATTCCTGCAAGAGCTCAAACCCTGCGACTTCCAAGATAGTGAGAACAAGAGCACCAGTCATGAGATGAGGTGGTTCATTAACGAGACGAGCAAGCCACGCCCAACAATCGCCCAATGTGAGACCACGAGGCGACAAACTTGCATCCCAAGGCTTTGTCTGCTGCACAGCAGCTAATACAGCGGCAATCATCGTCATACGTCGCGTGTACTCGGTCACATGCTCGAGTCCATCGGGGTCTGAGCTTTCCCCTACTGCTTTCTTGAACCCTACTGACAATTTATACGCTGCGATTGACTGAGACGCGTGTTTCTCGGGATTCTCAGGGATCGTAAACACACACGTCTGGTAAAAGTAGCCGAGCAAAACGTCCGTAAGCTCGGGAGTTTGTACACAGCTCATTTTAATCACATGTGCCAGTGGATAACATGATCTGCAACATACAGGCAACTTAAGTGAGGACAAGCAACTTTCCAGCAACATAAACACATACACACACGTACTTGTAATCCGCCCGCCCTTCAACTTGTTTCGAAATGTTGGAGCCAACCATGTCGAGCGCGAATTTAAAGTACGCTTCGCCTGAGGTTTTAGCCATCTAGGAACAATGACAGTCACTAAAGCGAACACTCGGAAACATCCTCATGCCGAGTTAGTTACCTGTAAAAGTTGCTGAATTTTGGTCACGACATTTTTAATTGCAGAGGGCGCAGCAGCAATTTGATTGCATGTTCCAGCCTATATGTTTGATAAACGGGAGTGAGAACAGTAAAAAAGCTACAGAAAATATGCCGACTACCTCGCGTCGGATTTGCATTCGAATGTTCTTGACGGATGGATCACAACTGGCTAATATCTCGGCCGTATAGACGCTGCAGAGTTTCCAATCGCTTGACACATTCGCGTCCTTCTTTTATGTAATCTTTTGCCTGACCTGCAATGGCTTGGTCGGTCTTTCTTTTCTCGGCTTGTACTCGTTCCCGCTCCTTTTCTTCTCGTTTCAACGCGGCAGCATGTTCAGCAGCTTGAGTCTTTGCTTTCGCTTGTGCTTCTTTCAATTCTTGCTCGGCCTTTCGCTGCGCCTCTTGCGCCTTTTCCTTCTCCATTGCCGCCTGCAACTCCTACATCAGTTCAATCAACACGTTAGCGTCAGAGAAAAAAGCTTTTTACACGTGTGATTGTTCTCACATTTTGACGCATTTCTTCTTCCTCTTGCTTTCGAGCGTCTTCTCGCTCCCTCTCTTCCTCTTGTCGTCGACATTCTTCAACTTGCGCTTGTTGAAAAGCTCGCAATTCTCTCTCAACACGATCAAATACCGACTTTTCCTGGGAGTGAATCTACCATCACCATATCAACGCCACATCAGTTCTTTCTCTCTCTCTCTCTCTCTCTCGTCCTTCTTCCATCCATTTCGTCTCTACCTGCTCTAACTTGGCCTTGGCCACTCTCTCCCGCTGCTGTTGCTTCTTTAGAGCATCCACTTCTTCCTCATCTCTCTTTTTATCCTTGTCTAGTCGCTGCAGCTGAGCCTCTGCGTCCTGTCGAGCACGTTGCAACGTTTCACAGAGCGCCTGGTACGCGTCGCTGCTCGTGACGGCCAGCACCGCCTTGCGTTCACACGCCCGTTCCACTTGCTTCACCAGCTCCTGACGCGATCTCGTACTCAGCTGCAGCATTTCTAGCGCTGAAGTCGCTGTATACACATTGGATTCTGAGTCTGAGTCTGAGTCGTCGTCAATGCTGGATGTTGTGGAACCGTCCAAACTGGGGGCACGAAATCGCGTGCAAACAGTTGCAGGGTCTCCCCGATCCTGTTGAAGCTTCGGCACTTCCCAATACGCGCTGGATGGCGCCGCCGTCTCCCTTCTGGCAACGCCAAACCGCATCATGGACAAAGACCTTTTGGGTCTCTTTTGATTTTTTTTGGTAGCGATACCCATAATATGTGGCATACATCATGTCGGACCGGATTGATGAACCGTAACCGGAAAGTCTAAACCGCCAAGTTCTCCACCATTCATGTTGTCAACATAGCTACCAAGACATACCCACTAGCCTTCTTCCTTTCTTCGTGACCTAAATCAACGCAATTATGGTACGTTAAACGGCCCATGAATGTCAATTATAGGGATGCGCGAGCTGAAGTCGACAGGAGGAAAAAAATGTAGCAGAAAGAGCGAGAAAGAGAGCTTTGCCGAGAAGTGGAGAACGAATAAACTGGAAAAGAAGCAGTTAATTATAGGTCAACAGCCTATGGACTAAGCGCTTCCAGCAGGCAATTAGACTCCATCCGGAGCTATTTCTCTCGCTCTTTTCACGCGTAATTTTTCCTATCAGCTATCGTGTCCTGAAGATGCATTGTTATTGTCAATGACGCGCTAACTTTTTACCACTGTGTACCTATCAAACAGCCTCGTGATCTTTTGCACCCTACTGCCGCTGAGGAAGCCTCCAAGCACAAGCTTCGTCGCCTCGTACAGTCGCCCAACTCTTACTTTATGGACGTCAAGTGCCCTGGCTGCTTTAACATTACGACGGTATTCAGCCACGTCAGACGGTCGTCCTCTGTGGCTCGTGTTCAGTCATGTTGTGCCAGCCTACGGGTGGAAAAGCGCGTCTTACGGACGGTTGCCAGTACCGCAAGAAGACGGAATAAGTGTATTCATCCAAAGTAAAACAAGAGCACAAACGTATGGTTAAGGACTCCAAACAAGATAGGACAAGGGGCATGATGCTCGCTAGGATTTTTATCGCTCACGTCGTTTATCTGTAACGGCTAGTGTGAATCAAGGAGCGTAAGCGTTATTTTGCGGGTTTTTGCCATCATTTCTTAGGGTTATGTCGCGTTTTTATCCGAATTTTTATTATCTCTTCACGTTGATGCTGCTGCTCTGTCCAGCAAATTGTGTCCCTTATATCTCTGCATATAACCGTCGCCCTTGAATGCAGCACACCCCCATCCATCTCTAACGAGCTTGTCCTTACGTACACCCTCTCTCCTCTCCTATGCGTGGATAGCTGTTCGATCCTTCTCGGCCACCGTCCACATGCTATCATCTTCGAGATCTAACCGCTCCGCTAGCGCCATGATCGATCCCGTCTCGAGCAAATACGACACAAGTTTGTCATTCGCATGCACCATTTCGTCCAAAATCTCGGCGTTTCCTTTTTCGCCCGTCACGGCAGCCTCCTCTTCGTCCCCTACCGACGTGCCACCGCCATCATCGTCTTCATTCAATCCATTTGACGCCGTTTCCGACGCAGTCTCGTCGCCATCATGCCGTCGACGTCCAGATTTGATCGAACACGCTTCATCCGATGACGAATTGTCCGGCTGTTGGGTTCGTTGACGAGGCGGCGATTGAAACGTTCGTTTGCCATTGTTTGGCGCAGCTTTTTGGCCACGCAAAAGCGCTGCTTTTCGCTCTTTCGTCCGCTGTCGCTTCTTCTGTCGCTTGCTTCGTTTCGATGCTTGACGTGCTTGTTTTTCATTCGTTTCTTTCTCCGTCTCTTCCTTCCATAGACTTTCTTGATATTTGAGATGAAACACTGTACAATCACAATTTTTACACACATTGCACTTGCATTCGACACAAAAAAAGGTATCGTTTGAGTGTTTGGAAAATGGACCAAGACAAATGGCACATGTGACAAAATGTTGTTGCCAGATCCGAGACGCGCGTTTCGCCACAGTCGCGGATTTATGCGAGACCAATGTCTCGATATTCGCAGAGGCCATCAGACTCGCATAGGGATTCGGCGCGTCAGTACGTTTGGCTTCAAGTTCTCCCACTTGAAGAATCCGTTCCAGCCCTTCTAATGCCATCATGACCATACTCGTTTCTTCCAAGAGATTTCCTAGAATTTGAATGCATCCTTGATTCACAAGGTACTCAATTTGACTATCCGAGCCACACGACGTGGCATTGAGCACCACCCAACACGCTTCGCTTTTCACTTCGGCATCAGTTGTTTCGGATGCGGCAAGGCCCATTAAAGACGGGATACACCCTGAATCCAGCACACATTGAATCTGATCCACGGTCCCTGCGGCAATATTGGACAAGGTCCAGCAAGCTTCTTTCTGAATTTCACGATTCGAATGGGCAATGAGTCTTCGTAACGACGGCACGGCCCCACACTCAATGATGTGCTGCGTATAGTCGTGATCGTCTTCTGCACACACAATGTTTCCAATCGCACGTAACGCTGGTTTCGTGACTCGCCACGACGAATGACTTAAGAGTTCCACCAGTCGAAAACACACGTCCGAGTCCACGACAGCTTGAATGTGGGTACTTGGGCCATCACACAAGTGGGAAAAGGCCCAACACACGTGACTCAAGATTTCCGTGTCTGAACTCGTGAGCATTTTTGCTAGATAGGGTAAAATGAGCCCAATATCAAACACCGGACGTGGCTGGCCGTCACATAAATTGCTGATTGTCCACGTCAAGATCCGAAGCAGTGACAACCGATCCCACGACGTTCGTTTGAGATTATTCACGAGTGGAGTCAAGGCCCCAGCACTCAAGACGAGATCCCTTGTCGCCGCGCCTTCTCCTGCCAAATTCCCAAGAACCCAGACCGATTGCTCAAGTACCTACTCGGTTCAGATGCCATGAACACGTCAACTCAGCACATTGTTCACCCATACTACGGGTCCATTCTCGAGATGATTCACCTAGTTTAGCACCCTACCTCTTCATTGGACGAGTCCAACAACGACACGAGCGTAGGAATTACACCATTTTGAAGCAAGACGGATGTATTATCCGTTGCTCCCGCGGCAATGTTGGTGAGAGCCCATAACGCTTCGACTTGCAACGTCGGACGATCTCGCAATCGAAGCCATTTAATCAAACGTGGCGTCCAATTCTTTTCCAACATCTAGAGATAGAATGGAACGTTAGGCATTCGAATCGGATGATTCCTTGGCAATAGAAACACAGAGACACACACAGACTAGACATCGAATGGATTCGTACCTGACGAATGAGTAAATCACGCTCTGAGGATAAAAGAACCCGCAACTTTTTTGCCGCTTCCAGTTGAACATCAGCATTTTCAGAATTCAATCCCGCATCAATTTGATTCAAATCTCCTTGAAAAGTAGCCGAAGCAGCAAGTGTTCCTGCTCCAATAGCGCCATCGATTCCATTGCCCCCTAAACTTGCATTGGCAAGTCCACTAAGACTTCCATTCGTCAGTAAACTGGCTCCATGTGAAAGATGGTGGTGATGATGGTGCCCATGGGAGTGCAGGGAGAACTGCTGAGGCGACGTCAAAGGTCCAGCGTTTGTCAGTCCAGCTGACGTGGCAATTCCTGTCTTCCCAGTGCCTCCCATATGGTGGATCGTTGTCGTCGTTGAGGTCACGAGCGTCGCGTTACCCCCACGGTGGGTAGCCTGATGATGATGGACAATGTCGCCGTTCTCAGTGCGATGAGCGCTGGACGTTGATTTCTTGAGCGATAAATTGGCCTGTGATAACGTGCTCGGGAGCGCTGCGACTGCTGCTGCCGTGAGTTCAGCGACGTCAGTAGGGGATAAAAACGCTTTCTGGCTCGTGGTGGTCTTAAACGAACCGCTCATTCGCTCCAAGAGCTTCGTAAGTGTAAGAATATCAAGGGGTAGGCTCTCTTGCCTGTTGTTTCCGTACGACGACGCGCGCTTCCTGCTACATAGGACGCAAACCCAGATCAACAAGATGTTTAGAAAACGGCTCAGATTGCGATCTGTACGCAACGAACGAGAATAAAAGCGGCACGAGATGGGAAACAAGACGCGCACAGAACTGTCGCGTCCGATTTCTTCGGCACGAACTCGGAGCAGCCGCAGAACAACGCACCTCTTTTTCCACGACGTCAGAAGCCGCTTTGAGCTCCTCAGCGTCTTCTTCCTTTTTTTTTTGGTCACTTGCAACTAATTCCGAGGAAATAGATTTGAGTCCATTTGACGTAATCAGGACCAAAAACGCCATTTACACAGTCACAAAAGTAGACAAAATAAGGCTCATCCGTGTCAATTATTTTACCGGTATACTTAAGTAAAACCAGTTGACGGCTTTTGATTACTTTTTGACACAAGGCGACATCTCGGCCTCTATAGTAATTTTCTGTGCATATAGATAGATATGTGGCTAAATTACCCTTTCGAGCAATACAAATCCAATTGACTTGACGTCATTGTACCGAAAAGCGCAATGCCAGTGTTCCAGTCCTTGTTCGCCACGACATGTTGAATATCAACGACTGGTAGCGCGGCACTGGCGAGACATTGAGACGTGGGCAGTGGCTCGCCTACTTCGCGATGATTCGCGACGTTCCAGAGCGTGACACGTTCAATGTCATGAGACCACGACGCCACTACTGAGAACCCATTTCGTTCCGACCACATGGCGGATCGGGACAAGACCGAGGCTGCTTTGTGACCAGTAAACTCCATCTTTGGTACCAACTGCCCGTCTCCCAGTGTGCTCAAGTCGAAGACGCTGTGCTTTATCGGAGTCGAACGTGACGAAACGACCACTTGGTCCGAGGAAAGCTGGTTTGACGCAAGGGAAAAGCATGTTTGGTCACTTGTAGCGTGAGAAAAAGGGGAAACTACACTGGGACTCTCGTCAACTGGTCGATCCACGTCGCTCAAGACATCAGCAACGTTTTTCCACACTGAGAGGCCACGGAAGGTCGCGGCTGCTAGACCTTCTGTACTTCGTCCTCCTTCGGTACATTGAAAAGGTTTAATCGAATGCACTGGTTGCCGTTCAGGGAGTGAGAAAGTCTTGACAATGCCTTGATCGCCTCCTGTGGGCTTTCGCATGTCGTATTTAGCGACGCGACCATCTTGTAAGCCACAATACATTGCATATGGATCGATTTCACTATAGCTGCAGGACCATCCTTGTCGTCGATTTGGAGGAAGAGCGACCTTTAGTATCACCTTTTCTTGCCGCAGATTCGTCACACTTAGCTTGCCATCAAAACTTACAGTCAAAACCGTGTCCGTTAGGGGGTGGATACACATATCACGCACAGCAGAAGTATGAACGGGGACTTGAATTCGACGTCTTGGATCTTGAGCGACAATCATCAGGACACCATGTGAATCCGGCCCAAATTTATCACCAACACACAGAAAGGAGCACGAAGGAGCGATACTAAAGACACGTGCACTATTCAAGCTGACATTAAAAAGCGGCTTGTACTTTTGGACAGCAGCGTTTAACGTTTCGTCCGAGGAATGCTCGGAATGGAAAATAGGCAGTTCCGCGTCCTTTGGGCTACAAGCTACAGCAATAGGGGGATTCGGTTGCGAACACGCAGCTTGTGTTGCTTCTGCAAGTTTTTTTCGAAATTCACCCATTTCAAGTTGCAATTGGGTCGTTCCTTTTGCTGCCACCTCTAAATGTGTCTTTAAAGTCAGTATTTCTTTTTCCAGTGCATCGCACTTAAGCTTTTCTTGTTCGTACTTTTTCGTCATATCTTCCAGTCCAGAATTATCCACCACTGCGACATGATCCGAAAAGAGCGGATAAATATCCATGCGTTTAGTTACAGCACCACAATTTGGGCACGTTCGCCTTTCCGTAATCCACCGCTCAATGCATTTGCGCCCAAACAAGTGACCACATTTCAGCGCCACAAGACGATGGCGACCAACCAGAGTACACGCTTCACAACATATGGTACATTCGGTAGGACTTGGCTTGGTCTCTACGAGCGCGCGCTTGCGTTTACGCGATAAATCTGGATTTTTTATTGCTCTTCGAGCTGCTGCCGCCACTTCCACGGCAGCCTCGGCGGCAGTCAAAATTTGTACGTCATCGTCATCATCTTCTGTGATTGGAATGGCTTGAAAAGTGGCAGCGGTTGATGCAGGGGGTGCCGCAGAAGCCAGCAGATCGAGGTCACTCATCGAAGCAAAAGCGGGGGTCTGTACCGGGCGGCTGATGAACACTTCGCTGCTCTCAGAATATTCGCTCTCTTCACTTGCATCACTGTTGCTATTGCTACTATAAAAAATGTCTTCCTCGTCTTCCTCGTCGGCGAATAAGGAGAAATCATGCGGCATGCTTGTCGGGTGTTTTAGGACTAACTTTATGCTAGAAATCCAGATGCATGGTTCTAAATTTCATTTTCGCGTATACCTATCTGAAAAACTGAGGAACAAAACGTAGCCTTTCAAAAAGAATACCACGTTATTACTAATCATGTTACACTGATTACATGTACCAGAATTGGTGTAACACCGACCTCGGTTGGTGCAGTGGTTAAGGCCCTGCCCCTGGGACCGGGAGATTGCGGGTTCGAGTCCCACTAGGGACAAAAACCCAAAGTCGAACCAACTTGGTTGGATTCAAAAGTATAATGAGACGCATTCAACCAGAATTGGTGTAACCGATACTATTTACGAAGCCAGACATTATCTGAATTAGTGTCAACAACACTAATTGTGGTGTGACGCTTCTGGCTAGTCATGGAAAACAATCTTCTCTGCGTAACCGTAAACGTCATGGTCGTCGGTTCGGCAAGTAGATCTGGAAAATGGAGTTCATCGGTCGATTTGTCCACGTCAAAAGCACTGCGCTAATCGCCACTGCGAAATCACTTATCCCTGACCAAACTTGCCACACACACCGCATGCTCTAGAGTCCGTCGTGACGCCATTCGTCGATTGCGAGCAGTAAGACACGCAAGCGGATGCTGCCCAACAGCAGCAAAAACTGTCTCTTTCTCACCACAATGTGTCACTTGTTACACAATTTTCGCTGGACACACAAAATTGTTTCCTACATTATCACAAAAAAGTGTTGCCCGCTCGGCCCAGTCAGTGTTTTGCGAAAATACAAACTCTGAGGAAAATCAATTACAACATTTACTTAAGCCACAAGGGAAACCGACGTCACTTGAAGCGGAACGGAATGATGGTTACAACGCTATACGTGGGAGGAGATGCACGTCGCCTTGACTGATCACCCTGGCCTGAAGGATTGTCGGAAAGAACGTATCCACTCGTAGTCGAGTCCGTGATGAGGCTGACCCAGAGTGGTACTGGATCAAGTGGAATGGGTACCGCGCCGTGCAACACGATACTACACAGCACAGAGACAGGCTTGTGCAGAAGGGTGCAAAGCTACGTCAACGCATTTTAAGGACTGGCAGGTAAATAAGCCTGACGAAGAACGCACCTTCTCTTCCTTCAAGAAACTACGCCCTGGAGGTGCGTCAACCATGCGTTTTTATTTGGGCTAATTCCCTCCGTACTTCTTTAGAGATGATTTATAGAACCTGTCTCAATACATAAAGGTGTAATCCGTGTCAAGCGCGGTGCTGTAGGGTCTCGTTCATTACACTATTGAGCCCAATCCATCCGACTTTGGATTTTGGTCCACGGGGGGCTCGAATCCGCAATCTCCCGGTCCTGGGGTGAGAGCCTAGACCAGTGCACTAGTCGAGGTCGGTTCGTACTTCTGTGAGCAAACGGTTTTTTTCTGTGGATAAAAATGGGCGTACTGCATGACAGACTGGACTTCGCAGCTGCTTATTGGGGGAGCTACATGTTCTGGAGAAGTTTTTTGCCGCTCACTCCGAGGTTGACCCAGAGGAAGTACTTGGCAGAGGATCGCTCAGCTGATGCAGCTCGCCGCAGCAAAGAAAGAGAATGGGATTTTTGGCGTCCGTTTAATGGCAAACGATCCCACACGAATTTGGCCCATGAGATTCTGTGGGGCTCTGTTGATCTGCATCAGCTCGGCCTCGTGCACGGAGTATATCTATGTGGTGTGTTGATAGCCGTCAGAGCACATGTTCATTATACATGCCACAGCGGGAAAGGTGTGGGTTCATGACTCTATGGAGATCGGCCATGTGGCCTTTATCTGTCGACTACGGGGTGAACTTCATCCACAGCTGCTTCCCAGGCAATTTTTCTTTACTTATCCGGCTATTCCGTTAAAGTACAGTGGATGGTTTTCGGCTAAAAAAACGCGGTTTTGACTTTCGGATGTTTTTGGGTTTTGGTGAGTTATTTCTACGTAAATGCTGGAGGACCCCGTACGGACCCTGTATAGATAAAAGAAACTGTGGTGTAGTCGCTCTCAGAAATTCCTTCTGAGATGCGAACACCCACGGGGGCCAGATGACTGACTGTCAGAGGGGGTACTCCGTCCATCCAGGTCTTGATTCGATCCGGCTCCAGCCGGCTGGATCGGTCACTTCCATCACCTTGGTCGTGGCGACTTGGATGATCCATGTTCGAAAAGCTCACCTTGTGTACCCGTCAGCACTGGCGGTTGCGCTCTCTTGATGGACCCTAGGGCGATAAAGTTAAAAGTCCGTCGAATAGGGGGGGGCGAGGATTAGGACTAGGGGTAGCTCCTGGGCGAAAATCTTCACCGGGGAGCAGTATTGGCAATATACTTGAAGTTTGTATACTGCGACAGCTGGACCGAGAATAATCGATCGGCCAGCTAAACCAATTACAATAAAGGGGTAAATCTAGTCGTGTACGTAATAGGGAATCCAAATGAAACTCCACAATCTTCCACAGTAGGCCAAAACGTTACCATACTTTCCAATAGAGATATACCGTGCTCAAAACACGGGCGACTTGACGTGAGTATACGCAACGCCGCGACTCCCGGTCAGGAAACTTACGGTGGGTTATTTTAACCTTCCCCGGGCAAACCAATAGCAGCAAGAGGGGACCTTGTTAGTCCTCTGCTGTGAATCAATGAAAGCGACTAGTGTCTAAGAAAGCGAAACGTATACTGATTTTTATCCATATGTCCAATACTCCCTTTTGTGTAACCTACCCCAAATAGCCCGGCTGGATAGTTATGTGTCTTACCTGAAATAGTCCAGTCAGCTCCACCCGGATCTCTTTTGCACCCAGCCGGCTCGGCCGGATGCTCTTTGGTGTACTGTACACCAAACCCAGCCGGCTCGACCGGATGCTCTTTTGTGTGACGTACACCAAAACCAGCGGACGATCTTTGGTGTAATGTACACTGAACCCAGCCGGCTTGCCTGGATACTCCTTCGTGTACCGCACATCAAATATCCGGCTCGACCCGGAAAGCCATCCATCTAAGCCCACTTGACCGCTGGCGTTGACCCCTCCTTAGCAGCTCCGCGTCCAACTCTGTCGCCTCATCCATCTTCCGCAAAGCTCAACCTTTTTCGGGATCCTTCGCACATACACCTTTCAAACAATCCGCCTTTTGGTCATCCACCATCTGAGGTCATCCGCCCTGCCTCATCCGGACGGCCCATCCCCGGCTAGCCCAATTACAAACTCCTCGATCACACCCATCTGGCTTGATTCCATGCCTGGCACCATCCTGCCACTGGTGGATACGCTTGGCAACTGCCATCCAGCATTTACGCCCTTGGTCCGCATTTTCTGCCAATCAGAAGGCACCCTCGGCCAGATGTATTTCATACCTTCCCGTTAATTAATTCGCAAGTCACTTCACCACATCCGCCCCTGAGTCTTGTCGCAGCCGCTCAGCGGTTGAGGCACGACCTCACCTGACACAAGTCATTCCGATCTCTCTTACCCATGCCCCGATTTGGTACGTCTTCTGCCCGATTTCTGTCGATTTCCATGAAGCCGGTCTTCCAGCCGGCTTAAGGTCTCATCCGTCTGTGCTGACCCTCTCTTGATATATTTCCAGTTCTGTAAGTCGACAAGGATAACATATGTCGAGTTACTCTGGTCGACGATGACTCGCCTGCCAGTGGAGTGGAAATTGCAGGGCCGGCGGATTCATCCCGCATTCCCGATCTGGTGCTGTCTTCGACTGACCTTGACACGGCGCTCCACATTTACGGTCAGGCCTGCGGTGACCGGGACAGATTAAGGGACACCGTCTCTTCCCTTCAGGCTGATCTTCGATCCTGTCAGGCCGACTCCGACGTTCTGGCGCAGAGATGCAAGACTCTCTGTGCGATGCTGGATCGCACGGAGCCCCGAATTTCCGAGCTGAGTCGTAGCCGTCAGGAAGCAGTGGATGAAATAACCCGTCTTCGGCCCATTGTAGGCCAGCTTACTGATGCCCTAGAACAGGCCGCTGCTCCATCTGCCTCCACCTCCGAAGTGGCAGGGAAGGGAAAAAGAATAGAGGGTGCTGACAGCCCAAGTGGATAGCCTGGAATACATCCAAACGGATTTGTTACAGCAGCTCGCCTCTGCCAACCGCCAAGCCGACGAAGCTATCGCCCGGAAATCCCCTCGGAACCGAGTGATCTTCAGCGGCAGGTGGCCGATCTCGAAGGCCAGGTCGCTAGCCTGACGAAAGCGAGGGACCGCCTCCGCACGCTGACCGACGTCGTCGAACCTCTCCGCGCTGCCAACCAGGAGTTAGTTCACCGCTCAAAACTCCAGCGTAAGTGATTCTCCCACTCCTATGTTGTAACTCGGTCGCTTACAATTCCCATTGCCTATGTTGCTTCGCAGTCCAACAGTTGGAATAGCTGAAAGGGCAGTCCACCGAGATTTCCAAAGCATCCCAAGAGTTATTACATCTTCGCGGCCGGTACCGCCGGGTGTCCCAAGAGCTAGACGCCACACGGGATGACCGGGACCACCTGCGAGAATCTCATGCTCAAGCTCTCCACCATATTTTTTCTCTGGAGCAACAGTTGCAAGAAGCCTCCTCCAGGCAGCAAGGGCTGCGATCTGAGCTTTACCAGGTTCGGGGAAGATATCATGACGCTCATTACGAGCTGATCCGGGCCAACCGAGCCTACGCTGCCCTGTTGGAGAAGGAAGATCGGTTCCGGTCCCTGTTATGCAAACTGCAAGACCGACTCGAGGAGACTCGGACCCAGTCCGCCCCATCCTACAGGCTCCTTCGTGTGCGCGAGAGGCCATCTTGGCTATCCTGGGGATGGTAGATCAATGGAAAATTTCCCCGCCGAGACTGTCCCAGTCATCTGCCTCGGCAGAATCGGAACCTGGAGAACGTCCGCCCAGCTCTAATCCATCTCTGGCTGGTTCAAATCCCTCGTCCGCGTCGGCAGGATCGGAGACCGGAAAACGTCCGGCCAGCTCTAATCCATCCCTGGCTGGTTCCGATCCGCCTTCGACCCCTCCAAAACGGAGAAAAAGGAGTGAATCATCCCTCCTGCACCAATGTTATTTGGGCAATTCGGCTAACGAGCTGGAACTTGAGTCGGACAGCGACTGTAGTTCATTTACAATGGAGGCAGCCGCCGTGTCCTCACTCGCTTCCTCGGCGAAAACTGGTCTTACGCCTGACTCGCCGTCTAGCTCAGAACTTGGCTCGGCATCCGGCTCAGAAGCTGACCCTCTATCCGGCGCAGGAGCTATCTCACCCTCCGGCTCCAAAAATGGCTCTCCGTCTGGTTCAAACGCGGGTTCAGGTCCGTCCTCCCCTGAGTACGTGTACGATGATGATGATGAAGATGAGGTCTACCACGATCATCAGGTGTGTGCTGCGTTGTTCCGCTCTCGCGCGGACGTCCGTCGTCGTCTTTTGAGTCCTGGAGGCCGAGCGGCTGCTTATCCGACTCCCGATCAGATCATCGATTTACAGATCCCGCCGCCCACTGGTTTCGTCTCCGGAGAATACGAGCCGTCTAATCCATCTTTGCCTCCCGACACCGCAGTCACTTCGACCTTCCAGGACACCTCCAATCCCGAGACCGTTAGCAATTCCCCAGACTCCAAGAGTACGGCCGAGACGGAAAACGGGGAAACGAGGCAGGAAGGAAAGGAGAAGGGGCAAGATATTACAGAGGAAAAGGCAGAGGAGAATGAGGACAACATCCCCGATCAGTGGTTGCCTCTCAGTCTGAAAGACTTGAGAACCTTCCTCCAAGGCCTCCGCCAGAACCAGTCCACCGGCTCCGGCAAGAGTTCGTCCGAAAAAACGATCCGTTCGACCGGCAGCCAAGCCCAAGATCCGGCGGAGCCCTCCGGCTCCTGCGCCGCCTCTCCTCAAGCTTTCGCTTCTGTGCTTGCCCGGCGGACGCTTCCTCAGTGAGGCGGATCGGTCCGACATCCTGCCTTGGCCGGTCGAGCAGCTGAGAGACTTGAGTCTCGCAGATGTCTCCAGTTCTCAACTCGTTCACTCTTTATCCCGTCCACCTCTCTGGATATTCCCTCCGTCTCGCAAGTTGCTTCCAACGGAAACTTGGTGCAGCGACTTGATGAGGTCGGGTGCTGTTGACAAGCTCATGGAAACTAAGCCTTGGGAAATCTTGGCCACTGAGATGCCAGATATGGGACTTCCGTCCAGCCCATGGTTCAACGAGTTCCGGGCAAGGTCCCGAAAATTCGCTGTGACTCATGCCCAGTCCATCTGGGAATCCACCCATTTCCTGTTCATCTCTGTAGAGGATCGGCGAGAAGACATGCCTCTCCGAGCGTATTCCGCCGCCCGGAAGAATCGGTGTGGTCGGGCCTCGGAGGCGTGGGTCCGTTTGTGTGCGTTTGTCTTGGAGGGCATCAGGGATGGCGTTTGTGACCTGGACCTGTTTCTCTCCCCTTTCATACTTCATCTGGCGAACCAAAGGAGCGGAGATTCGGCAGAGGGCGGAACGTCGTATCCGGGCTTAGGTGCTCCGGATCGGACTACCTCTCTTTCCGAATCTTTGGAAGCTATCGACCGGCAAGATCCTTGGCGTAATCAATACCACAACCGTCACTCTGACCATCCTGGACTTCAAAGGTCCCGATGGGCATCCTGACTCTTTTAGCCCTTTCATTTTCTTTGTTCTCCTTTTAATATATCGATCCATGCTTCTTTTGTTCCCCACTCCATCCTTCACTTCGGCTGTTAACCCCGGTTAGCCACGCCCGATCGACCGCAGGTCTACCTAGAGGGATCTCCTGTTGCCACAGGGCATCTCATGATCCGGCCGGGTCTGGTTCCCAGTCCTGGTCGTCATACTCTTCTTCTCCGAAACGGTTGGATCCGGGTGGGTGGACCTCGCACCTGGCGGCCTGTCCGATTATCTCTGGTAGTCTGTTCATTTCCGCCAGTTCGCCTAACATACTTGGATCCGAGACGGTGAGGCCGACCTGATCACGCATGGACAATGTAGCCAGATGGTCTGCGCTGTTGTTCCACTCCCGTTTGACATGTAACAATTCATGTTCTGGCCATTTCCGCAGGGCGGACATAAATCGATCGTTCAAAAGTCTTAGTCGGGGAGCCTTGCAATCTATTTCTCCCGTGATCACTAGACTGGAATCACCGCATATGATGATCCGCCCCTGCGTCCGGCCGGTCAGCAGATCTAGGCAAAGCAGCAATCCTCGGTATTCTGCCTCATTCACTGTTATGCCAGGCGTGAAATCCGAAGCAGCTGTGACCACTCTCCATTCTGGCAACTTCCATAGGATGGCACTATAGGCGCCTACTCCCTTTTTTACGCTTGCCGACCCGTCAAAACTCAGAACCATCAGTTCTTCCGCCGTCCCACTGTTGGTGGTGGTAGTGTGATGGACTGTCGTGGCTGTTTCCGATGCGCTATGTCTATCAGCGCTTCCTCCACGTCTGCCCAGGGGTGATGCTGGCCGCTAACGTGCCCAGTATCTCCTCTTCTCATTTGGTACACGTGATTACTTCTAGAGACCACTGAGACAGCAAAGCAGCCCATCTACCCAGCCGACCATCGATTCCATTCGCCGTAAGATGCCATGACAGGGTCGACCGTCTGGATAATACCTAAATAGGTCGAGACACCAACATAGTATAGCACACATCCAGGATCCGTAATAAAGCCAAAACTTCTTTATCCACTAGCCATAGTTAACTTCGTTAGCCTTCAGAGTCCGGCTAGTGAACGTCACAGGACAATACACTCCATCATGATGGTGCACAAGAGCAGCTGAGATAGTCCACTTGTTAGCATAGATGATGACCACAGGCACCATATTAACATCGAAATGCTTCAGGACTGGTATGGTCGCCATCTTTGCTTTCAGCATACCAAAGGCTACCATCGCCCTGGTCATGTGATCATCCGGCCCGGTAGCACAGGAATTGGGCAGCCGGCTGCCTGTCTGGATGGACGCGGGCGGCATCTCATTGGCCGAAATACTTGACCCGGGCAGCACATCATTGGTTGAAATAGTCGACCCGGGCGGCATCTCATTGGTGGAAATAGTTGACCCGGGAAGCATCTCATTGGTGGAAATAGTTGACCCGGGCAGCACCTCATTGGCTGATATTGCTGGCTAGGTTCGCTCTTCCCCTTGCCTTTCCTGCTCTCTCAACTTGTTGTAATCCACCTCCCGTAGCTCATACAAAACAGTAGCATAGACCGCGAAATCCTCAATCAACCGACTGTAGTAATTCAAACTGCCCAAAAAAGATTACATGGCCTTCAAAGACCGCGGGAAAGGCAGATTACTTAAGGACTCCAAATCCCTCGGATTAGCTCCAATCCGGCAATCGAAACCTGGTGACCCAAATAAGTCACCTTAGTTTTTTCGTCACAAACGCAGAGATTTCTCGTGCACGATCGGTCATAGAGAGCACCCAGAATCCACTAGCCATGTCCAACGAACAATACCGCAACACTTTATCCAGATCTTCCAGCAAGTCGTTTATCAACGGCATCGGGTAAACCATTAGCTTAGTCAGCCGGTTCACCAGTCGGTAGTCGATACACAACCTTATATCCACCCCATTCTTCTTAATAATGATGTGGTGAAGTGACCCAGAATAACGGACTAATGAGAGTGGACGCCCCCTCGGTTGGTGGTAATGTCGTCCTTAGCTGGATGCCCGGACCGGCCGACAAGGGACGTGATCTGATGGCCGCCGGATGTATCTACCAGCGACCGGACGGCGCCAGGCCCGGAATCAGGCCGGATGAGTGCGACTGAAGACGTGGATAGTTGGGCTAGCAGACTAGGCGGACAGGACGACCTCAGATGGCGGACAGCCGAGGGGCGGATTGGTCGGAAGGTATGGGCGAAGGGGGCCTAAAGGAGGTTGAGTGTTATAGAGGACGAAGGAGGCACCCGGGTCGGAGGTGGAGCTGCCAAGGAAGCGCTAACGCCAGCGGCAAGTGAGCTTAGATGGATGGCCATCCGGCCGATCCGGCTGGGTTCGATGTACCGACCGGGCTGGTACCAGCTAGGTTCGGTGTACCGGCCGGGATGGTACCATTTGGGTTGGGTGTACCGGCCGG